>BMAC01001361.1:29160-68311 GCA_014905375.1 Phtheirospermum japonicum
AGAATGCAAAATTATACAAAATAGCCTAATCTTAACCCGAAAAAGATAACAAAAAGACTCAAACATGACTCGAAATATATACAAAAGCGTAACAAATACGTATGAATCAACCACCCCATGCTTGGTTTATTTGTCCTCGAACAAACGAAAGAATCAAAAATCAAGAAATAATGAAAGTAGTTAGATCAAAGAGTCATGTTGTGCATATAATTTAGTTTTGCAAATATAAACACTTTTGTCGAAAACATTTAAGCTAAGCTTGTGCCACCTTTTCACCTTGAAATCAAAAGAATGTGTCCTCACAAAAGGAAAGTATATTATGGTGCACTCATTCGCTCGTGTTTTTCAAAAAGGTAAGTGTATACGCTCGGATCAACATAAACATGCATTCAACGACTCGTGAAAATCAAAGACTCGTATATCGCATATGTGTGCACATTCAATCAAGAATCGGATTAGGACTTTCTAGGGTTGTAATGTAGGCTCTTTGGTAAGGTATGTCATATATAAAGATGTGTGGCTAACTTGCGAACAAACGCAATCAATAATTCACTCATTCAAAAACTTAAGCATAGAGCAAATTCTGCTCCTCATTCCTCCCAAAACAACCATGTATTGCTATTTTCAACCTTTTATAAATAAGGCTATTTCTAACCCCAAGACTGAATAAACACGCCCGATCCTATGGAACATGAGTGTTAGTTCCTCCTATACTCGTTTGCCTTTATGAGTAGGCTTTTATTCTTAACGACTAGATGCTCTTAGGAACTTAAGCACCATTTTTTTAGGGAAAAAGATTGTATCCATCCTGTACTATACACGTTTTTTTGGGTTTGCATCCTAACGTTTTTTTTGTAATTTAATGCATCCTGTACTATACAAAATTTTGAAAGTGCATCCTGTACTATACAAAATTTTGAAAGTGCATCCTGTACTATACAAAATTTAGAAAAAACTAGTTTTATTAAATAAAAACTAGAATTTATTAAATAAATATGCAAACCATATTTTATCCTAACGTTTACCGGAACTAGTTTTATTAAATAAATAAAATTTATTATTTATTAAATAATAAATTTGGTGAGTTTGCATATTTAATAAAATATGCCAAAACTAGTTTTAAATAAATAATAAATTCACCATAACTCACCTAAGTATACGGGTTTGAAAAAATGCAACGTCACTCGCGAGATTAGGTGAGTTTCGGCGAGTTGGGGCGAGTTGGCTTGTCGGAGGATGCACTTTCAGAATTTTGTGAAGTAAATGATGCATTAAATTACAAAAAAAATGTTAGGATGCAAACCCAAAAAACGTGTATAGTACAGGATGGTTACAATCTTTTTCCCTTTTTTTTACTCCACTGATTCCTACCTTGAAACCATTAATCTTAATAGACCAATAATAAATATACTCTCATCTCACAATACTTAAATGAAATAAGAGCTATAATGATGCTCATGGCTAACAAAGAGACGGAATAAAGGCTCAAAGGGCTCATTGGGAATTATAGTGATTTTTGTATATTTTTATTTAAATAGGCCGGAATTGGGTTTTATATGTGCCTATCGTCATTTTCAAAACCAAATGTACACATGCGACTTCAGAGACTTCTCAAATTACTTTTTGAATCACACCATGAAATGTTAATAAACACACAAGGCTCCTTACTAAGGTTTCATTCAAACTTTTGAAAACAGAAGGTTGGGTTTTAAGAGCTTCGCAAAGTTGCTAATGACTAGGTGTTGTATTAAATATATATATAAGTAGTATTGAAAAAAATTGCACTAAACAAGCTCAAAGGACTCTAACGTCAGATCACACAACACATGATTTCGACAAGCAAACCAGTACAAACACAAATAAGCATGGGAATGATCTCAACATAAGTTGACATAAAAAATTGGTTAATTAGCACGTCGTCACAAGGAAAAAGTAATATACAACTAAAATGACCATAATGATTCGAATTATGTATGCATAAAGTCCGACCGGATAGTGCTACAGAAAGTTTGTCCGACCGGATATATGCCTTTGTCCGGTCGGATGATAGGACAATAGATTTCATCCGATCGGACACTCTATGTCATCCGACCGGATGATGCTCGTTATGCCGTTGTTTGATCGGATTACCCTCTCCCTGCAAACAAAAATAAGCAATCTCCTAGTTGCTGACGTATGAAACAATATAAGGGGGTAGGAACAGTCTTAAATGCAAACATTCGAATCAATTATTTACAGACACTCACGCACCCAACACCAAATAGAAAAGTCAATTAACACACGAATAAAAATATAATCTTGGATAGAGAATGATACGAATTAGGGCATGGGCCCGCCTATTGGTCCATGGCATCTGGAGGTGGTGGTGAGTAGCGGTGCTCGATCCTCATCAAACGTTCATCAATGGAGGTGAGGTATTCGTGGTTGGCCTCGACAATGTTGTTCAACTTGGCGAGATACTGGTTCGTCGAGGCCTTGTTGGCATCCAATCTCTCTAAGGAACTCTGATACACCCTCGCTGCCTCACGCGCTTCCCAGGCATCTTGTCAGGCGTCCCTTGCGTACTCCTCTTGATTGAGGCTCAGTTGCCTCATCTGGTCCATCATGTTCGCTTGGAAATCCTGCTACTGCCTCCACTGCTCATCGGAGTAGTACTGATGACTACTCACTCCACTTGATAAGTTACTACTATCGTCGTAATAGCCTCCAGCATAGCCTCCATACTCGAGACCTTCTCCATAGTCTTTGTGCGCGTACCCTTAGAGACCCGTGTTTCCATCATTGTCATCTTCCTTATCATTTTCCTCATCCTCCTCGTCATCATCATCATTCTCGTCATCGTCGGTGTCCTCGACTGCTTCAGCCCTTCATTTTTCCGATGGCATCATAAATGTTAGAATGGTCACATTCTAGCCGTTGAGCGTCTGACTCTCAACCTGCATCGCCACACTCAGGTAGACGATATCGTTGTTGTAGGGGTTGCAACTGTGGTACCGTGTGAGCTCGATAATGAACGTGCCAAGTGTGAGCTTCTCCATCTTCCTATCGTGCACTCGTTGCACTTTCTCTATCGCAACCGTCAGTAGAGGATAGAGCTTCGCGTCACCCCAGTGGTGCACGATCCACAAAGCTCGCAATTCCATCAACGAGATCCGTGTGATGTCCTCTTTACCCAAAAATACTTACATGAAAAACTTATAAGTCAAGTACATGGAATTCGATCTTAACGAAGTAGAATTAAAGTGGGACCCGACTTCCGGCTTTTGCTCCAGAGAGTTTCTCCCAATAGGCGTTCTTGTCGTAGTCGTCGTGCTAAAATGACTCATCCGCCTCTTTTTTGCTATCAATGCCGAATATTATGTCCAGGTTGGACTTGGTCGTGCGAAGTGGATGGTTACGGAGCCGGAAATCGAAAGAGCCATCGTCTATGGGCTTGAAAGTTGTAAAGAACTCCAGTATTAGATTTCGGTAGCCGGGTTGCTTAATGTCGGCCCACTTTTACAAATCGAGGA
This sequence comes from Phtheirospermum japonicum, assembly GCA_014905375.1. Classification (NCBI taxonomy): domain Eukaryota; kingdom Viridiplantae; phylum Streptophyta; class Magnoliopsida; order Lamiales; family Orobanchaceae; genus Phtheirospermum; species Phtheirospermum japonicum. The sequence goes on from BMAC01001361.1 coordinate 32,673, forward strand.
CCTTGATGCCCGCCATGAACTTCTCCATCGTTTTATCTCCCAACACGATTTGCTGGTTCCAAAAGTCCACATCGATGTGTCGAGGAGTGTAAACTGCTCGTGCAATCAAGGATTTGTATAACATGACCTCCTCATCATCATGGAGATCAAACGGAGCCAAGCTTCCACCGTTGTTACCAGGTTCTTTCCCACGACTATTTAACCTCCTCGTTCGTGAACCGGAAGCCATCATAAGTTGAGAGCTTTCGCAATTCGGGTGAGAAACTTCTCAGGCAACTCGTCAAACACTTGGTGTGCGACTGGCGGTTTCAACCCAAAAACTACCAATTCCTCCCAAACAACAACCTCCTTTCCAATTCCTTGCAAATTAATTCCCAAACAGTTCAATAAGTTCGAGTTCAAGACGTTTTACCTCGAAGATTTGTAATGTTTAGTCCTCGATGTTTTAAGGATGCGAAATTCCAATTCCTTGCCCAAGTTCTCCGATCGGATGCGTTTGTGTGTAAAAATTGTGGAGTGGTGAAGATTGGAAGAGAGATTTTGCTGCTTTAGATCTGCAAAAGAAAATAATTTTGAGTTTAGGGTAAAAATCTTGAATGAGGAGGACCGAATTTTATAAATATGTGCTACCGTCCGATCAGATGATGCTCCTGTCCGATCGGATGTGACTCCAGTGTGTTTTGTCCGATCGGATGATCCTTTAGTGTGTTTTATCCGTCGGTTTATGCTCTCATCCGGTCGGATAATCCTGTACACGGAAATTTTTCAATTTTCGATTTTTTTAATATATATAAACATATGTACACTGACTTGGTCCTACAAAACTCACAAATATGTTAAAAAGGTTTCGGCATAAATCAATAAGTCGTACGAACACAATTCTTTATTAATTCATCACGTGAGCACAAATGATAATTATTAAAATAGATAATGACTTCAACAAACATAATAAACTAAAGCCTGAAAAACATAAACAAACTTAGGAAAAAGGCAACTAGGACAGTTCTTCTTTAAACATCAGAGTTTAGCACGCTACTGTGGCTAGTGGGGTGGAATATGTCCGTAAGCCAAAGCACTAAGATCCTTGATTTTCTTCTTCGAGTTTAACAATTTTGGCTTCGAGTTCAACAATCTTGGAATCTGCCTCCGCCAAATAGTTGTGAAGGCTGGCTATATCCTCAGTAAGCGATATTTCTTCAAGAAGATATTTTGTAATCTCAGCCCTCAACTCGTTGATCTTCTCTCGATGTTCTTCCAACTGAATCTCCAATTTCTCCACAGTATCTTCGTACTTCTTCCTCCTCACCCACCTATAATCCGAGCCCTTGATAGATGACTTGTTATGATTCATCTTGTTTTCGGAGTGTAAAAGGTGTGGGATGTGCTAGAATATCGAGTGTGGTGAAGAAAAGAGAATACTAAGGTGGGTTTATATAGTAGTTAATGGTTCAGAAAAAGGGAATCCTAGAAACCTTCTAAAATCACAAAGAAGGGAAGAAAATAAAAACTTACCTAGACGCAAAGACTTCCCAAAATCAAAAGAACTCAAAAAATAAGCAATATTCACCTCAATCCTTACCAGAAACGGATTTCATCATGCAGAATCTTCTGACTAAAATTTTTCACACGGATATGACTTAGTCAACGCAATTCTGCCTCGTCATCCGATCGGAGGGTAGTCCAGTAAGTTTTATCCGATCGGTCATCAAATCACTATCCGGTCGGATGATCTTGGATCCATTGTTCCAAAGCTTTCTACATAACTCAACATACCATAAACACACCCATCCATATCATAATTACGTAAACACAAAAGAAAATATGTACAAAAGTAACAAGAACACTTGGGTTACCTCCCAAGAAGTGCAACGTTTAACGTCTAATGCTTTTTTTTTAAAAAGAGAATATCATTAAAATAAAAGGGTATAAGAAATACCCCAAAAAAAGAAAGTACCAAATACAATTATATAAAACTAACACACCAATCTAGGATTTGCAAGCCAATCTTTAAAAGAGACACTAGACCCCAAAGGATCCTTAACACTAATCCAACTCCATGTTCTAGCCTTAATTTCCTTCACTATTTTGTCCTCCACCATCTCCACATTCTTATGTACCATATCATTCCTCCATTTCCATAAGACCCACACTACCCCCAACCAAATACACATAGACACCGATTTACCTATTTTACCTTTCAAGATTTTACTTTGAAAGAGGATATTTTGGGGCGCCTTTAGGTGAATCGCCACCGGAGTATTCAACCACTCAAATATCATCATCCAAATATTGTAGGATCTTTTACAAGCAAAGAAAAAATGCTCCGCGGATTCCTCCTCTAAATAACGTCTTATGCTTGACGATACTTCATTTGGGTCTTAAACGTTTTGAGGTGGATCTTTCAGTAGCATGACTTCACGATTGGTCTTGGGGATGGGTCCCTCATGATATAACTTCACGCGATGCCCATTAACTTGGAATGCGAAATTACTTATCTCGTCATATAGAGTGATAAACCGAATTTGTTGATGTCCGTAATCAAGTATGTCCCACTCAACTTGGACTTGAGTTTTCCAGGAAAAAGTTTGAAATGTGAGTTAAAAAGCAAGGCTAATTTACCCACCTCCAAATCTTTTGGAATGAGCTTTTTATAGTGCATTTCCTTCATTCTTTGCTTTCTTGTCCATGCCATCTCATAAGAATCGTTCCTTATCTCCTCTAACTTGCTTAACTCCAACTTCCAATGTTCACCAGCCTCGTTCAAATTCATGTTTAATGCACGTATGGTCCATTCCGCTTTGTGCTCTAACTCAAAAAGAAGATGAAAAGCCTTTCCATAAACTAACCAAAATAGACTCATGCACAATACCGTCTTGTGGGCCGTTCAATATGCCCACAATGCGTTGATCAATTTCGTTGCCCAATCTTTATGATTATGTTTCACAGTTTTCTCCAAAATGGCCTTAATCTGCCGGTTGCTCGTCTCCACCTTACCTGGCTTTTGTGGATGATAAGGAGTTGCCACTTTTTGCGGTACCCCATATTTTCTCATCAATCGATCGAAAGCACGGTTACATAAATGGCTACCACCATCGCTTATGATCGTTCTTGTTACCCCAAATCAGTTGAAAATATTCTCTTGAATGAGTTTGAGAACAACCTCAGAATTAGCCCTTTGGGTTGGGATTGCCTCGACCCATTTCACCACATAATCAACACCAACGAGTATGTACTCGTATTCTCCATTCCTTGGAAATAGTACCATAAAATCTATACCCCACACATCGAAGATTTCGATCACTTGATTCGGAACCAATGGCATCTCGTTCTTTTTCCCTATTGTGCCCGATCTTTGACAATTATCGCATGTCATGCGATAATTGTCAAAGACATGGGATGGATTTAGGCGGGGTTTTTATAATTATTCTGTCTTGACTTCCAAAGTGTCCTCCCTCGTCATGGCAAAATCTCAAAATGTCAATCTTTTCTTCGTCCAGAATTCACCTTTGATAGAGTCTATCCTTTCATTGCTTGTACAAATATGGATCATCCCAAAAGAAGCTCCTGCATTTAAACAAAAACCTCTTCCTTTCTTGGGTATGCAAGATAATTCAAAAAATCTGCATACCAAGGTTCGTCAATGTTTTCGATAGCTTTAGCATCTTCATAAGGGAACATGTCATCAACAAAATTATGCTTGCTAGACTCACTATTTTCTAACAACCGAGACAAATGATCGGCAAACACATTTTCACACACTTCTATATAATTAACACATACTTGTCCTTATTTTTATTAGTATTTTATATAGTTTTTCTTATTGTTTTGGTATAAGTTGGGTAGATTAAGCTTCATTTTGTAATTTTATACTTCCAGCTTATTTTATCCAATTATGATCTAGATTGATGCGAATAGGTGATTATTATCTGTTTTTCATCTTATAACTAAGTAACCGGAGGAGCTCAGCTCAAGAGAGACGAAGTTCAATAATTAAGAGATAAGAATTGAGCGTTCCGACGAAGAAGTAGCAGAAATTAGGAGCTAACGGTAACTTTACCGCTACCATTGCCGCTATCTTACCGCTGAAGATGGACATAGAGATCCCAGACCTAACTAATAGTAACCCTAACGGTATCTCTTACCGCTGGTTACATCGTTACAAAGTGACAGAGAGGTTAACGGTGCACTTAACGATTACTTTCTTACCGCTATCAACACCGCTACGGATGGACAGAGACTACTTAAACAGGATTAACGATATAGTTAGCGGAAACTCTTACCGCTAAGTCTTACCGTTACCGTGCCCAGAAATACGTCTTACCCTAACTTGTTCTCCAAGACATGGGAAAATTATATAAAGCCCTCCTAAATTAGTCCCAAATAGACATATATCACCAACATACCCTATTTTCGGTCCATAACCTCAAAAACAACACACCATTACAACACATAACATTAAAGAAGATCAAGATCAAAGATTCAAGAGTCACAAGTTTCAAGTTCCGTTCTTTTGTGATTCGATTTTCAGCCAAGATCAACACGTTTTCTCCGGATTAGCTGGAGGATTTACTTCACTTCTTAGTTCAAATAAGTATTCTAAACTTTTTAATCGTTTTCTTAGTTTAATTCATGCTATTAGGTAATTGCTTTAATTTATTGTTCTTAAATTACTTAGGATATTGGATTCGTAAACTTTAATTATAATTTAGTTTATTTATTTCATGCTTGATTGATTGAGATTTATTATTCCATTTACGTTTTGTTTGAGATAATTGATTATACTTATGTTCATTATTTTCATTGAAGTTATATGCTTTAGATTTCGTTATTGCTAGTAAGTTTCATATATGTTTTTGCTTTGATTAGATTGATTACTTGAGTTTGATTCATGCAAGTTAGTTCTTGTTAGTTGATAGATTTATATTCATGCTATTTAATTTCTTAGATAATAAAAACAAACAAACCCCCAATTTAATTAGTTTTCATGTTACTTTGTGATTAAACAAACGTTTGAGATTCCGATTGCATGTTCCTTGAGATCAACTCAGTTTAACTTATCACCGTACATGTGAACTCGTACTCTTGCGAGCGAGCTTTTGAATAATAGACAAATATTTATAAAATTAGGAACACAAAAGTTCGAATAAAAATTTGGCGCCATTACCGGGGAACAAAAAGCAAAGGTTTCATAAAAAATGCTTGTTCGTATTATTTTCTTTTCAACTGTCTATTTGAATAATTAGTTTTGCCATTCGATACGATTGATTTGTTGTTGAGTGCATGCAAGGTAGAAGATCACTTTGACTCGAACTTGCACCATTCATTGATAACATTCATCGTTCCAATCAAGAAAGACCTTCTCATATTACTGAAAGCGATTCATCTGTCACCACTGATTTTTTTTGTGACACAATTCCTGATACGATGTTAAGACGAGAAAATCCTGTTCAAGGTAATAATGCAAACGATCAACCACTTGTGAACAATCAACCACCAAGGAACCCTCCTACACATAATCGAGATGAATACGGAAGCAAACCAATTCGCCCTGAAGGACCGGCACAACCTCGAGAATATTGGGAAAATATCCAACGAATTATGATGGACCGGAATGAAGAGCAAGGAGGAGGTGAAAACTGAAATCATCATCAACACAACCAAAATAATTATTTTGAGAGATCTTACCTTGGAGATGAACTAATTGACGACTGGCTCGTTAATAACCACTACAATGAAAGACATGAGTACGATAGAAACTACTCGAGAACAAATGACCGAGAGACACAACCAAGGAGGGTGCGCAAACCTAGACAACGAGAATTTACGACTCCTCAGGTTGGTCCTTATAGTTTTGCTATTGTGTTGGGAAGGACTGCTATAGACTTTGAGCTTAAACCTCACATAATCAATAACCTCCCGACATTATATGGTCTCGCCAACGAAGACCCATTAGCTTTTCTTAAAGAATTTTATGCTGAAGTAAATAGAATCCAATCTCCGGGACTTCATCATGAAGACATCCAAATGGTGTGTTTTCCAAGCTGTCTGAAAGATAAAGCTAAATCTTGGCTACTCTCATTAGAACATAGATCATTGACCGATTGGCAATGATTAGCGAAAAATTCATAAATCAATGCTACTCAGCTCAAACAGGCATATTAGGAGTTAAATTGCCAACTTTGTTCAGCAAGATGGAGAGCTCCTACATGAAGCACGGGAACGTTACAAATTAATGTTACAAGCTTGCCCACATTATCACAACTCTCCAGGGATGGTAAATCAATTTTTCTATGAAGGGCTTTTGGACTCCTACAAAAACCAAGTTGAGACAGTTGCTGGAGGCAATTTTGGGTACTTGACCACTACGGAAGCTAAGCAGTTGTTTGAAAAGATGAGCAAAAAATCCAGGCAAATGAGTTCTAGACCATGAAAGATAAGAGTTAACGAGGTGTCTGAAGTGCCAACCAACGAAGTCATTGAGACATGTAATCGATACGGAGAGCAAGGGCATCTAGTGGACGTGTGCAAGATGGTGCATTATGACGAGTGCGAGGCTGAGGCATATGAAATTAAAGACCAAATGCACTAACATGACTTTCCAACTCCTGAGCACAAACCCACAACCAAATTTCAGGCGCAAAGTAATTCTACTTATTTAAAATGGGTTCCTGGAGACCCACATCACACTCCCACACTAACTGATTCACAACCACCACCACCCCCACCAGACAAATATCTAACGACTGGACCAACACCTACTCCAGTGCAACCAAAAGATCAATTGTTAATTCGGCAATAAAACTAAGTCACTAAAATGATTAGAAATCGAGGTAGGCTCGCAAAACTGACTACACAAGTAAATAAGCAGGGAGAATTTTTGAATGACCTCTCCAAAAGTGTGAAGAATTATAAACAATGATGAGCTAAATGGCGGCGTCTATGGAAAAGGTGGAAAACGAGAAAGGCAAATTCCCAAGTCAACCCAAGCAAGCTTCATCTGTTTATGTTTTACGAAGTGGAAAGAAGGTAGATAATGGAGTTGAGTTAGAAGAGAAGGAAGAAGATGTGGCAGAAATTCCAACTGCGGTTTCGCCTAAGAAAGACGACCCTAAACCAGTGGACGAAATGCATAAGTCACCAAATCCTTATATTCCGGGATCATTAAAGGGGAAATTTCTGAACCAAGTCCCCACTCCAACGACAATTGATGATTCCACCAAGTCTCCAACTCCACAACCAAAACAGCCAACACCGACGATACGAGACAAAGTTCCCTTTCCAAGTCATCTACGCCCAGACAAAGAAAACAAAAAATTCATGGAACTATACAACTTGCTGAAGAATGTCAACATTGACCTTCCTCTTTTGGACGTAATCAAAACAATGCCCGCATACGTTAAATTTTTCAAGGAGTTATCCACAAGGAAACGACGGCTGGCAACGACACAACGAGTAGAATTAACAAAAGAAGTGAGTGCCATTTACAAGGGTCCATTACCCAAGAAGGAAAAAGACCCAGGGAGTTTCTGCATAACTATTGCCTTAGGGAGTGGGCAAACGGCACGTGGAAATGCTTGACCTTGGTGCAGGAATTAATTTAATGCCATATTCGCTATATAAAGAATTTGATCTTAGAACAATGAAACCAACTACGATGCGACTACAATTGGAAGATCGACCAATTAGACAACCTCTCGGCATAGTTGAGGATGTGTTAGTACAAGTCGGAGAACTGGTAATTCCAGTTGATTTTGTTATTCTTGATGTAGGTGAAGTTCCAAAGGAAGGCGCGAAACACACTATTTTGCTAGGCCGACCATTCATGTCCACTTCTCATACGCTAATTGACGTACACAAGGGGAGAATGACCTTGTCCGTTCTGGGCGAGACAGTAATGTTTTTGCTTAAGGAGATTCACAATACTCCCTCCCCGTTCATGCACGATGATTTTTCATTTATTGATCCTATTGCATCTTGTATTCACGAGCTAAAGGGAATCACCGTGTTAGATGAGTTAAGCGTCGAGGACGACGTGGAATTTTTGAGCAGGGTGGCGGAAATATTGGAAATTGATTTGAACAAAGTCACTGAAGATTATGAAGGATTCGAAGATTTTTGATGATGAATTAAGTGAAATAGCTAACGCACTGGAGCTTAGGCCAAAAGTGGAGTTAAAACCATTATCAAGCCATTTAAAGTACGTTTTTCTCGAGCCCAATGAAATAAAACCCATCATCATATATTTATCATTGGCGGAACATGAGGAAAAAGAATTGATTTCGGTGTTGAGTACCCACAAAGAGGCCATAGGATGGAGCATCAGCGACATCAAAGGGATAGGCTCTGTTACTTGTATGCACTGAATCGAACTAGAACCCGATGCTAGGCCTATAAGAGACAGCCAATGAAGACTGACGCCAACGCTTTATGAGGATTTAAAAAAGGAAATTTTGAAGCTTAAATATGAAGGGATTATTTTTACTATCTCTGACAGTAAATGGGTGAGCCCGATCCATGTGGTTCCGAAGAAAGGAGGCATATCCGTAACTGAAAATGAAAAAGGCGAGATAGTCCCTACCCGACTGACTACTGGATGGCGCATGTGTATCGATTATAAAAAATTAAATGCAGCTACTCGTAAAGACCACTTTCCTTTGCCGTTCATAGACCAACTTCTTGACAAACTTGCCGGACACGAATTCTATTACTTTTTGGATGGCCTTTCGGGCTATTACCAAGTAGCCATCGCTCCGGAAGATCAAAGTAAGACAACATTTACGTGCCCTTTGGCACAGTTTCTTTTCGGAGAATGCCCTTCTGTTTATGCAACGCACCAGCAACATTTCAAAGGTGCATGCTTTCCATTTTTACCGATTTCATTGATGACTTTCTTGAAGTATTTATGGATGATTTTTCGATTTTTGATTCGTCTTTAGAGAATTGTTTATCTTATTTATCCAAGGTTTTAGAGCGATGCATTGAGAATAATCTTACATTGAGTTGGGAGAAATCCCATTTTATGGTAAAACGTGGTACTATTTTAGGACATGTTGTTTCTAATAGGGGGTTGGAAGTTGACAAAGCAAAAATTAACGTTATTGAAACTCTTCCTCCCCCTCGAGATGTTAAAGTTATTAGGAGTTTTCTTGGTCATGCAGGTTTTTATAGACGTTTTATTAAGGACTTTTCCAAAATTAATCGTCCACTTTGTAAAATTTTAACTTTAGATACTCCCTTTCTTTTTAATGAAGAATGTATGGATGCATTTAATGAGCTTAAAGAGAGCCTTACTTCTGCTCATGTAGCTGTCACCTCTGATTGGACTCTACCTTTTGAAATTATGTGCGATGCTTCAATTGAAGCGGTGGTGTCCTTTTTAGGACAACGTGTGGATAAGTTGTTTAGGGTTATTTATTATGCAAGTTACATGTTAAACGACGCCCAACGTAACTACACCACGACTGAAAAAGAATTATTAGAAGTTGTATTTTCACTTGATAAATCTAGATCTTATATAGTTGGAGCGAAAGTAATAGTCCATATGGATCATGCTGCATTGCGTCATTTACTTTCTAAGCCTCAAAGTAAACCACGTCTTATTAGATGGACTTTACTACTGCAAGAATTTGACGTAGAAATAAAAGATAGACGAGGATGTGAAAACGTTGTAGCTGATCACTTATCTAGGATGATAGCTGAGGAAAATGAAAGTGAAAAATTTATGATTAATGATTTATTCCCTTATGCGAATGCGTATAATCTTGAGCAATTAATTACTCCTTGGTATGCTGATATTGTAAATTATCTTGCCTGTAATATTATACCTAACCACCTATCCTACCAAGAAAGGAAGGGATTTTTAAATAAATGCAGAGATTATTTCTTGGACGATCCCTATGTGTTCAAACGCTGTAAAGATGGGCTTAACAAAAGATGCGTTCCAAACGATGAAATGGGGAGCATGTTGTAATTTTTCCATGACAATGGAGGGCATTTCGGAGCTCAAAAGACAACATTCAAGGTGCTACAAGCTGGATTCTATTGGCCAAGTTTATTTGCTGATGCATATGAATACTACAAAACATGTGACAACTGCCAACCAACTGACAACATAGCAAAACGAGATGAGATGCCACAAGTGCCTAATCAAGTGGTAGAAATTTTATATGTATGGGGGATAGATTTCATGGGACAATTTCCCAAAAGCGGGGACTTTGAGTATATCCTAGTAGGAGTTGACTATGTATCTAAGTGGGTGGGGGTAATTCCCGCGCGAATAGCAAATGCGGAGATTGTACTTAAATTCTTACATGAAGATATTTTTAGTAGATTCGGAGTGCCAAAAACAATTATAAGTGGTGGAGGGAGCCATTTTTGCAACCGAGCCTTTGAAAGGTTGATGATGAAATATGGAGTCCGACACAAGGTAGCTACACCATACCACCCTCAAACTTCTGGACAAGTCGAAATGAGTAATCGTTAGCTGAAAGCTATCCTCGAGAAAACGATTGGACCAAATCAGAAGGATTGGGCAGTTAAACTTGTTGATGCACTGTGGGCTTATCGAAAAGCCTACAAGACAGTGCTCGGCATGAGCCCTTTCTGACTCGTTTATGGGAAGTCGTGCCATCTTCCCATTGAAATAGAGCACCGAGCAAGCTGGGCCATCCGGAAACTAAATATGAATTATGATGAAGCGGGAAAGTATAGGAAATTAGAATTGACTGAGCTTGAAATCATCATAAACGAGTCTTATAATAACGCGTGGAGGCAAAAGAAGATAACAAAGATACGCCACGATCAAAAACTTATTAATAAGCGATTGGAGGTAGGTAAATTAGCTTTGGTCTATAATTCTCGATTGAGACTCTTCCTAGGAAAGCTGAAGTCAAGATGGAGTGGTCCATTTGTGATCAAAGAAATCAATGATTTTAGAGCAATCACTCTTTATGATGAAAAAAAAGACATAATATTTCAAATCAATGGACACCGAGTAAAGTTGTATCGTGAAGGAGTAACGACGAGTCAAGATAGTGAGGTGTTGAAGTTAGTGGATCCACCTCTGGCTACAAATTAATTGCTAGAATTCGCGTCGAGCAAGCAACGTTAAAAGATGCGCTTCTTGGGAGGCAACCCAAGCACTTGTATTAATTTCTTTCTTTTTAATTTTCTTCTATTTGAGCATTCCTTTATTTTATTTTACAATCGAGTCTTTGTTGTGGTACGTTTACGCGATGTTGATGTGTAGAATCAGTTAAAAAATTCGCCTAATCTGGGAATCTAGCGATTACCTAGCGGTAACCCATACCGTTAGATCTTACCGTTAGCGTGCGGGGCGTAACGATGATGATCAACCACTAGACTACTGCTAGCTGGGAACAGAAGGGTGTAACGGTGTAACTAGCGGTCTTATGAACCGTTAAGTCACCGTCAGGGAGTAGTAGAGAGTTTAATGGTATTATTAGCGGTAACCCGTACCGTTATAGTAACCGTTACCGTGACCAGCTTTGCAAAAATTTGGAAAGATTTGGGCTGTGATTTTTAGTTATTTTTATCCCAACAGGTAATTAAATTTATGGTAATATTTTGCACAAATTTTGGCTGAGTTTTTAGTCTAGATCTATTACCTTAAGAGAGTTCTAATTTGACTAGGTAAGTTTAATATCTCCTATCTTAATTAAAACTGGGAAAAATCTAGGACTCCTATTTCTCAAGAGCCAATAATTCCTATGTAAACCACCCCTTAGACACCCTATTTTTTACACATCTTCAAGTTCTTTAATTCTAAACCTCCCCACTCTAAAATTTATCCTTACCAACATCATGAATAAAATTCCACAACCCTTCAACAACAACGAACGTGGGTGGATTGAAAGAAGGGAACACGAAGAAGCCATGGCTAAGATGCAAGAAGAATTAGAGAAGGCAAATCCATGAACAGTGGTTTCCAATTAGACGAGGTGCATACTACCTTCAAGATCACTGCATTTGAAGAAAGCTTGAAGAAGGTGGGAGAAGTAAATGCGGGGCTGAGGAACACAATTTCTCAACTTAAAGGGGCAAATAAGGAATTGAAGATGGCAACTCGTAGACTTGAACGTAGCCTCGACCAAGGTAATGACGAACCACAGAAGCATGGTGAATTCATAGAGGAACTACAAGATCAACTCCCCGTGGCTAAAGAGGAGATAGGCAAGCTGACAACTCGCAACACGAAACTTCTTTGGAACGAAGCTTCCTTTTCGAGCGAGATTGATATTTGGAAAAAGTGCCTGGAGGAGAAGGAGGCCGAATTGGTTGAAGAATCGAGAGATAGTCTCAAACTCCTGCATGAGAACTGCAAAATTCGAGGAGAGAAGTTTGCCCTTCAACGTCAAGTTAATGAGTTGGAAGCTCAAATTCATAATCTTGAAGAGAGAAACGATGTGCACGAGTGGAACATAAGATATTGGAAGCAGCGTCTAGAAGAGGCTAAAAATAAGATTGACGAGCTAGAGAACATGCACTACAGATCCCTTTAATCTTAGGACGTTTCAACTAGCTAATTATTTATGTAATATTTAAGTTTTCAATTAAGTTATTATCGAGTCATAGGATTATTATCCTATTCTATCTAGTTTATTTATTGCAGTTTCAATTTTATTTAAATTCCGTTGTCTAAGTATCTCGAGTCTGCATTAATAAAAATTTTATTTTAAGCACTTATGCGTCCTTAATGTTTGTACTTTTCTTTTGATTCTATACTTGGAAGATTTTTATTTTCTTGTGAGATTGTGCAGTTTTTTCATCTTTAATGGTGACTTAGCGGTTCCCCTTACTGTTTAGAATCATCGTTAGCCACCAGCAGGAGTTCTAGCGGTATTGGCTAGCGGTTACACTTACCGCTAACTTATTAAAAGCCCGGCCTGAAGTAAGTATAAATCAGAAATTTTTATGGTTAGTCGTTATTCTCAAAACCTCTAGAGCCACAACCACACCGTTGCCGATTTCAAAAAATTACTGCTACCCATATGAAGTAACGCGAGTACAACCGAACTTGACCAAGTAAACCAACTCTGAATGCACAACGGCAGAGCTGCTGCAATTTCCATCTTCAAACTTGGGATCTTTCGCGATTTGGGGGTAAGCGTGGCTGAACTGAACTCTTTTTGAACTGTCTGGATGGGATTGCAGGTGGCTAAGGTAGTTTGTTAGGATTATAGGAATAATTTTGGTTTGGGAAGCCGAATTCACAGTTGAAACTCGCTAGCGGTATCAATAACGGTACCAGTGACCGCTAGAGTACCGATAACTAGTAGCGGTACGAGGTAACGGTTAGGCTTACCGCTAGGCCTAACCGCTAAGTATTCTACCGGTTCAAAATTTTTGATAGTTGAGAGCCGTATTCAAGGTCGTATTCCGACCACATCTACAGCCGCAATCTGGCAAATCATTCTGATACCATGGCCTCTTCATCGAACAACGTTAGGAGAAATATGCAACGGACGATTGGATCCCGGTTCAAGGTTTACAACGATGAGGTCGACCTCTATAATTCGTTGGTGAACCGGATGATTGTGAACCCGGTAGTCATTGACGTCGATTGTTGGATGAACTAGGTGGCCCAAGGCGATCCGTTCACTGAGAAGTTTATTGGGTATATCAACAACCTCAACTGCATCCAATGGGCTCGGATTCAAGTCCCAGCTTACGAGATAATGATGCTCGAGCTTTACACTTCTTTTGAGACCATGGCCGACAATACATTGACATGTCAATTCGGGGGTCGAGAGTACAACATCACCCCTGAGATGATCATGGCCGTTTTTATTTTTGAGGGCCGCCTAACGCTCCGTGAACGGGACTATCATTATAACGAGCGGGAGTTTTGGGCGGAGATTTCGTATCCGGGCAATGAGGGGAGGAGTCAATACCCCCTCACGATGGTCAAAGATAACGCGCTATACGCCGCGTACTGATTCTTGGCTCGATGTGTGATCGCAAAGGAAGAGCCGACGTTGATTAACAGGGACGAGTTGTATGCCCTGTGGTGCATGACTAAGGGGAAACTTTTTCAAATCTACCCCTTGATTATTAAGTACTTGAAGAGCATGAAGAAGATTAGTGACATGCGCCTGGTTCCTATGTCGCATGGGATTCTTATCACTGGCATTGCCGAGGTGTGCAGGTATGCACCGAGGGATTACGACACCACCCATGCTTATCAGGCGTTGTCATTGTCATGGCGTATGGTTCAAGTTCCCGGGCGACCGAGAGGAGAAAGACGACCGATAACGCAATTGTGGGAACATGTCGAGGAGAGTGAAGAGGACGAGGAGGAAGAAGATGACAATGCTGCGGACAACGACGAGGATGAAGCTCGCGAGGAGCCGCAGGTAGCCAATAAGGGAAATGTTGGGCATTATGGTGGGACCACATTTGGTTCGACTGGAGAGTCGTCACAGTGGGGTCGGCCCGAGTTTGACGCCTACTTGACTGATTACAGGGAATTGAAGAACAATGTCTATGACCGACTCTCCGCTGTTGAGTACGATGCCCAGGAGGCCCGGGTGGATGCATGTCTCGCCTTTGAAGAAGCTCGTGAGGCGAACGAGAATGCATGTTTGGCGGTTATGGAGGCGAGATGGGGGTAAAGAGAGGCTCAATCCGCACGAGAGGAGGCTCTTCGTGGTAGAGAGGTGAGCGAGGCAACTAGGGACATGCTGGTCGGTTTGACTACCGACTTTACCTATTTTATGGGAAGATGGCCTCCTGCTCCACCACCTGACGATGGCTCGTGGCAGTGATTTTATGGATGTTTTTATTTTGATGTTGGACACTATTTTTATTGTTTACACTTGTTATTTTTGTTATTTGTTTTCTTTGTTATTTTTTATATTTTGGAGTTCTTCTTAAGGGACAATTCAAATCACGAGATTCGAAGACAACGACCGATTTCATGACTTCGATAACAACGACTCGACCTTTTTCAAGGAAGCTTCTCTTACCTCATTTATCTATATATGTTATTATGGCAGTCAGGAGATTACCGAATTTTTAGGGAGGGGGAGGGTTGAGTAGGATTTGTAATGTGTTATTTGTGCAGAAAAATTGAATTCTTATGGCCTGTAATAATTAGTAACTTCTCGTGTTTAACCACTATTTATGCGCTGAATTATTTTTGTCTGGCTTGCTTGTCAAAGTTGACTACATGTGATTTGAGGTTCTTGTCTTTGAGCATGTATAAGTGCATAAAATTTTTCAAAATTATTATTTATATATTGTAAAATGGTACTTGGACGCAATTGATTTCGCAAAACCTTAAAAACATCGTCAATCCATAACTTTTTCGTGCAAAAGCCAGTGAGTAGCCTGTGTGTTTATTGTCATTGCATGTACTTGAGTGAGTTCTATTTTGAGATCTTTTTAAAATCCCTTTGTGTAGTTAGCTTTGAACATGACGTTAAGGCACAGAAAGAAAAACCTTATTTTGGACATATCTATATGTATTAGCCACTATAAATTCCGAATGAGTTGATCATAGCCAAATAATCCATTTCCTATAGCCACGAGTGTTTTTAGTCAGCTCCCACGAGCAGCATAAAGCGTGTGGTAGGAGTTAGTTACTTTTTATTGGTTATTTGTGTTTTAGAGATTTTATGAAGGATTTATGAAAAGTTGTAATAAAGGATCACCATCCTTCAAAAAAAAAAAGAGAGAGAGAGAAAACCCCATAAAAAAGAATAACAGGGGGATTAAAAAAAAAAACCCCATAAAAGAATAAAAGGGGATAAAATAAAAAAAAGTGAAAAAGAGAAGGATATCGTGTAGAGTCAATGCCTACGTTTATAAAGGCTTGTTTATTGTAAGCCTAATGTTGAAAGGCAATAGTTGAGTTGTAATAAGGAAGCGTATTATAAGCTTCTATATTGTTAAAGTGGTTTGAGCTTACACTCGGTTTACGAGTTTTGAGTTGAGAAATAGCCTAAGTTTTAAGGCTACGTTATGAGAGTTAAGTGAGGTTTTTATATTTGAGCGAGGTGAAGCACATTGCTTCGTGATTATAATAGTTGAGTGAGTTATTGATCACGTTAGATCGTGAGTTAGCCACACGACTTATATATTCCATACCCGTCCAAAGAGCCTACATTACACCCCAAAAGACCTTTTTCGATTCTTTGTTCGTTACACACTTAACGCGATGGAGAAGTTTTTGATTTTCAGTTCTTGCTTATTGTGCTTGCATTTTGATGATTTGAGCGTAAACACGTCCATATTAAAAATGCTTGAGTGCTTGAGTGTACGCTTATAAACTACCCTTCGTGAGGACGCATGATTTAGTTTTTGGAGAGATAATGTAATAATGGTAGACCGTTTGAGGTTGCGTTGCATGTATCTATATTTTCAAAATTATCTATGTAGCACGACACGACTCTTAGCTTGACTTATTTTCATTCTGGTTATTCTTTGAAATTATCGTTCGTTCGAGGACGAACAAACCAACAAGCGTGGGGTAGTTCATTAGCACATACTTGTCCTTATTTTTATTAGTATTCTAGTTAGTTCTTCTTATTGTTTTTGGTATAAGTTGGGTAGATTAAGCTTAATTTTATAATTTTATACTTCCAGCTTATTTTATCCAATTATGATCTAGATTATGCAAATAGGTGATCATTCACTGTTTTTCATCTTATAGCTAAGTAACAGGAGGAGCTCACACAAGAGAGACGAAGTTCAATAATTAAGAGATAAGAATTAAGCATTCCGGCGAAGAAGTAGTAGAAATTAGGAGCTAACGTTAACCTTACCGCTACCATTTCCGCTATCTTACCGCTGAAGATGGACAGAGAGCTCCCAGACCTAACTAACGGTAACCCTAACGGTATCTCTTACCGCTGGTTACACCATTACGAAGTGACAGAGAGGTTAACGGTGCACTTAACGATTACTTTCTTACCGCTATCAACACCGCTACGGATGGACAGAGACTACTTAAGGAGGATTAACGGTATAGTTAGTGGAAACTCTTACCGCTAAGTCTTAAGATTACCGTGCCAGAAACGCGTTTTACCCCTCCTAAATCCGCCCCAAAAAGACATATATCACCAACATAACCGTATTTTCGGTCCATAGCCTCGAAAACAACACACCATTACAACCCATAATATTAAAGAAGACCAAGATCAAAGATTCAAGAGTCACAAGTTTCAAGTTCCGTTCTTTAGTTCGTGATTCGATTTTCGGCCAAGATCAACACATTTTCTCCAGAGTAGCTGGAGCATTTACTTCACTTCTTAGTTCAAATAAGTATTCTAAACTTTTTAATTTTTTTCTTAGTTTAATTCATGCTATTAGGTCATTGCTTTAATTTATTGTTCTTAAATTACTTTGGATATTGGATTCGTAAACTTTAGTTATAATTTAGTTTATTTATTTCATGCTTGATTGATTGAGATTTATTATTCTGTTTACGTTTTGTTTGAGATAATTGTTTATACCTATGTTCGTTATTTTCATTGAGGTTCTATGCTTTAGATTTCGTTATTGCTAGTAAGTTTCATATATGTTTTTGCTTTGATTAGATTGATTACTTGAGTTTGATTCATGCAAGTTAGTTCTTGTTAGTTGGTAGAGTTATATTCATGCTATTTAATTACTTAGATAATAAAAATAAATAAACCCCCCAATTTAATTAGTTTTCATGTTACTTTGTGATTAAACAAACGTTTGAAATTCCAATTGCATGTTCCTTGAGATCGACTCGGTTTAACTTATCACCTTACATGCGAACTTGTACTCTTGCGAGCGAGGTTTTGAATAATTGATAAATATTTATAAAAGTAGGAACACAAAAGTTCGAATCACTCTATCCTTAATCTCAACATCGAATTCTTGCAAAAGAAGAATCCAACAAATCAACCTCGGCTTACTTTAGATTTTAGCAAATAAGAGGCGTAGGGCTACATGATCAGTATGGACAATTACTTTTGAACCAAAAATATAGAATAGGATTTATCCAATGAGAACACAACATCAAATAATTCACGTTCAGTAGTAGTATAATCGCGTTGGGCACTATTCAACATGAAACTAGCATAATAAATGACCCTCAACTATTTATCAGCTCGTTGCCCCAAAACAGCCCCCACTGCGTCGTTAGACGCATCACACATAATCTCAAATGGAAGGGACCAATCGGGTGCAACAACAATTGCTGCATGTGTGAGTTTTTCTTTCAAAACATTAAAAGCCTGAAGACATTTTTTCATCGAACTCAAACGACACATCTTTATTCAACAATTTACACAATGGGCAACAAATCTTTAAAAAATCTTTTATAAAGCGTCGATAAAAACCCGCGTGTCCTAGAACACTTCTAATTCCTTTAACATCTCTAGGGGTGGAAGGGTTTCAATAACATCTATTTTTGCCTTATCAACTCCCAACCCCTTATTCGACACCACGTGACCAAGTACAATTCCACTTCTCACCATGAAATTAGATTTTTCCCAACTCAAAGTTAAACAATGAGAAAAGGATGAGCCATATACCGAGAAATCGTCCATGAAGACTTCGAGGAAGTCATCAATGAACTCGGTGAAGATGGAGAACATATATCTCTGGAACATCGCCGGAGCATTGCACAACCCGAAAGGCATCTTTAGGTAAGCAAATGTGCCAAAAGGGCATGTGAATGTAGTTTTTTTTTTCTGATCTTCCGGAGCTATTGCTATTTTGTAATAGCCGGAAAGGCCATCTAGAAAGCAATAGTACTCCTGACCCGCTAGTTTGTCGAGCAACTGATCTATGAATGGGAGTGAAAAGTGATCTTTCCTTGTTGCGGCATTGAGCTTTCGGTAGTCAATGGACATGCGCCACCCGGTGGTTAAGCGCATTGTTACAACCTTTCCCTTGTCATTCTCCATAATCGTAATGCCTCCTTTCTTCAAAACGACGTGTACTGGACTGACCATTCACTATTCAACACGGGGTAGATGATTCTTTCGTCAGTAAGTTTGAGAATTTCTTTTTTAACAACCTCCTTGAGTGTCGGGTTCAAACGTCTCTACCCGTCTCTTATCGGTCTAGTTCTTTCTTATAACTCAATATGATGCATGCATGTCACCTGACTTATTCCTCTAATGTCCCCAATGCTCCATCCAATTGCTTACTTGTACTTTTTGAGTAACTCGATCAACTCTTTTCCTCAGGCTACGCTAACTCCGCGGAAATTATCATGGGTTTCTTTTCGTTGGCTTCAAGAAAAATGTATTTGAGGTGGCTTGGAAGTGGATTCAACTCCATCTTAGGCTCCAAAATGGTCCCAATAGGATTCTTGCTCATATGCTCGCTTTCAATCACGAAAAGATCAACCACCCCCTCCGTACTTGAATCAAAATTGTCGTCCTTGACATTCCATTCGTCTAGCAGCGTGACATCGAATAATTCTCTTATGCATTGGTCCACGGAATCAAGATAAAAATAATCAGGACCCAACAAAGGTGAAGGAACGCTCTGGATGTCTTTAAGTGAAAAAGTAACTGATTCATCAAAAATGGAAAGTGTCATTTTCCCTCGTCCGACATCGATCAACGTGTGTGATGTTGCCATGAATGGTCTTCCCAACAGAATAGTGTGCTCTTTGCTCGATTTGGCTACCTCTCCAACGTCTAGTATCACAAAGTCCATGGGAACAACAAGAGAACCAACTTCAACCAGAACATCTTCGACAACTCCCAAAGGATATCTCACTGAACGGTCTGCTAGTTGAAGTCGTAAGCTTGTTGGCTTCATATCCCCAAGGCTAAATTGTTTGTTAGGGCAAAGGGCAGTAAGTTGATACCTGCCCCTAGTTCGAGTATACCTCGTGCTTTTTGTCCATCTTCGAGAGTTATCCTGATGCAAAAACTCCAGGGATCGCTCACTTTTGGTGGTAGTGGCTGATGACATATTGCACTCACTTCTTCTGAAAACACAACTCGCTCATTAGTTTCTAGTATTCTCTCATTTGATGCTAGTTCCTTGAAAAAATTAATGTAAGCCGGCATCGCTTTGATCACATCGAACAGTGGAAGATTAACGTTCATATTTTTAAGCAGGTTGTACAGCTCCATGAATTTCTTGCTCTCTTTTTCTGGCTTGAGACGATTCGCAAATGGTACTGAGTCGTGGATGACTCGTTGTGGCTTGATGCTTCTAGAATCGCCTAGTTCAGGGCTGGTATCTGATCGGAAATTCTCTCTTGTCTGATCGGACTTTTCCTTCTGTACTCTCATCCGGTCGGATTCTGAGTTTATTCGACCGGACAAATCTTTTTGTACTTCCATTTGATCGGACTCTGGGTTTATCCGACCAGACAATCTTTCTGTCCTCCCATCCGATCAGACTCTGGGTCTATCCGACCAGATATTTTGGATGTGACTTCCTTCCTTGAATCGGTCTCCTTGGGTTGAAAACTCACGGTGAGTGAACCTGGCACGTATGGAATTTTGGTCCTATGGATGCCCTCAATTACCACCAGTTCTCCATTGAAAGAAGGCACGTAAGTATTTTCTTCTTTCTCTTTTACACTCGATTCTTTCCCAACATCTTCTACCTCCAATTCTCCAATTCTATTATCAACCTTCTTCCCTCCCCGAAGTACATGTATCACCATTGGTTGTCCATGTTTTGCTAATGTTGCGGAAATCTGTCCCATCATCATTTCCAGCTTATTCAATTGTTTTCCTCGATGGTACGAAGAGTTTCTTCTCGATTGCGTAAGGTTCCGATTTCCTTCTTATGTCGCCATAGTCGTAACTCTTCGTCAGGATCTAGTGGAGGTAGAACTCGTTATGGTTGTTGTGGAGCTTGGTATTGTTGCTGGCAAAAGTTATTTTTCCTTTGTGGAAAGTGCTGTTGATAATTCCCTTGGCCTTTGTTCGGGTATGATTTATAATTACCCGGGCCTCCTTGATTCCTGTTTGGGGGAGGTGGTGCCAAGTATTAAGGATCCGTTTGTTTAGGCACCGGTACGTAATTTGGACTCCCTGTTCCGTACCTGAGGTTTGGATTATCTCGGAGAACTGGATTGTATGAGTTGGAGTAAGAGTTGTAAGTTTTAGTGAGCTTTTGACCCGATTTGTTATTGGGTTGGAATTCTTGCACGGCGTTCACTTCTTCGTCCTCATCTTCGTCGAATGTCACATCACACGCATTGTCCCCATGTCCAAATGCTCCATAAATCCCACATGTTTCGTGTGAAAGTTGCGTCATCTCCTTCTCTCGCGTCATCATACCTGCTAACAATGCAACTTGTTTCATGAGCTCCTTAATTTTGATATTCTCCTCTTGAGACGTCGATACTTTATTTACTCTTATTGTCCTTGGACTGGAACTCGTTTGCCTTGATTTTTCACCCATGAGCTCGAATAGATCTCATGTCTCCATTGCGGTTAAGTCTCCAAAATCGTCGGCTTTGTTCTCAACTTGTTTCTTAAATTTTGGCAACAAACCTTCATGGAAATAGTTGTTGACCATTTAGGCATTGTTGTTATGGTGCGGGCATGCTTGTTGGAGTCCTTTGTAGCATTCCCATGCTTCGTGGAATGATTCTCCATCCATTCGCTCGAAATTGGTGATCTCTCTCCTTAATTTGGATGTCGTTTAGGCCGAGTAGAATCTGCCTACGAACTTCTTAAACACCATTCCCCAATTAGTTAGGGAGTTAGGTTGCAATGACAGAAGCCACTGTTTGGCTTTGTCCTTCAAGCTGTTCGGAAAACACCTCATTCTGAGCTGATTCTCATTAACGTAAATGCTGGAATTCCAGATACCGCCACGTAAAATCTCGAATAAATTTGAGAGGGTCCTCATTTGGCATGCCATATAAAGTCGGCAACTGTTTAACAATATTATACTTTAATTCATAGTCTTGGGCCTCGAGACCTAAGACTATAGTTGATCTGTA
The DNA here is from genome assembly GCA_014905375.1 of Phtheirospermum japonicum. NCBI lineage: Eukaryota > Viridiplantae > Streptophyta > Magnoliopsida > Lamiales > Orobanchaceae > Phtheirospermum > Phtheirospermum japonicum. Next base: position 54,601 of record BMAC01001361.1, read on the forward strand.
TGGGTCAATGGTTGGGCACACGAGGTCTCCTTGTCTGCATTCATTTGGATATCGTGGTCCTCGTCCCCCACCGAGGTTTGCTCGTCCACCGGAATTTCTTCTTCCACCATAACCATCTTGATTCCCATGATACTTCACATTATCATAAGATCAGTAGTCTTCATCGTCGTATTCATCATTTTAGGAATTGTCGTTTTGCCGAACACGGTATGGTCGTTCCTCTTCTCTGTTTCGGAAACAGTTCGGTTCTTGTTCCCAATTTTCGAACTCATGCCGATTTCGTTGGTTGTTTTGGGGATGGGGCCCGCCATTACCAACGTGGTTATGCTCGAACTTCTAATTCACACAAGCATTGAAGGCTTGGGCTTCTTCTCGGTTCCAAAAGTATTGTGGTGTTCGGATAATGGGAGGATCATTGATCGGATCCTCCTCTATAATGGCTTGTCGGTTAACATGGGGTTGTGGCCCCATGTTGTTTCCATCCTCAAGGATTTCTTGTCCTCTCGGTTCCTCGTCTTGATATTGGTTGATCAACGGAAATATTTGCAGATTCTCATTTGGGTCGTCATTTTGTTGATCTCGAGGGGGGGGGGGGGGGGTACAGTTGTCATATCCTCTTCCTCGACCACCATTAGTTCCTCCTCCTCTTCCTCCAGTTCCTCTGCCGCAATAATGAGGGATATTCGACATCATGGCTTGGGTAGCTTTGAGTGGACTCTCGTCGAGGGAAAGAAAGAGTTGTCTTGATTTCTGTACTCGTTCGATGCTATTTATGAATGGAGTCAATTCACCTCTGAGGCTTCTTTGACCTTGAATAAACAACAAATAACATCAACACATCGAGTGGCAAACTGAAACAATTTATACATGTATCAAACATAAAAACATTAACACGAGTAAACTTTGTCAAAACCTTTGCCACTCCCCGACAACGGCGCCAAATTTTGATCAGAACTCCTCTTTTCAAAATTAAAATCAAGTATAACCATGCGGGTCTACGTTTGGAAACGAGTTAGTTCACCCGCAAGAGAATGGGGTCACCATAGAATGGAAAGTTAAACCGAGTCGATTCTTTAGAGGAGTGAGAATTCGGAATTGACAACGTTTATTATAAGAAAAACACAATTGCTAAACACACGATCAAGGGATTTTTGAAAGTTTGAAACAAACCAAATTAGAATGAACCAACTTTTAAAAACTATTCTTGCAACGAGGGTGTCAACCTCTTTGCAAGAACTATGCACTTGATTCAAGAATTCAATTGTAAACCATTTAAAACTGAATAAGAATACCATCCACTAATTATCATTCAAGCATTTCATCGAACACTAAACATGCGTCTCGAGAAGAGATCTTAACAAGAATAACCTCAATGAAACGATCAACTCGCAATTATAGACATTAACTAAATTCACCAAGACAAATCATCAATAAATCATTCACAAGATTTCAAACATAATTATCCAAAACCAATTATCCAAACTAATTTCAAAGTAATGAGCGAGAACAAAGTTCAGAGAGTACTAAATTCGAAGAACATGCTAATAACAAGAATGGTGATGAATACTTTACTATCTCCAGCGATTCCGGAGAAAAGTTTATCCACGCTAGAAATTAGGAAGCTTGTCAAGAACCTCTGATTCTAATGATGAAAGATAGCTACGAACAGATCGAACGTCAATGAGATTGTCGTGAGGGCTCTAAGTCAAAGGAAAGAGAGAGGTGTCAATTCTCTCTTCCAATGGTGATGATCCAAACCAAAGGTAAATGGTTCCCAGATCCTTGGATGCCTTCTTACTGATATTTTCTAAGTTTTAAAGGCTCAAAAACCGTTTCGTAACTGAAGAATCCCAAAAATCTGCATTTGTAACATATGTGTCCGGTCGGATCCTGGGTCTATTCGACCGGATAAAAGTTTATGTCCTCTGGTCTGATCGGATGTCAGATTATCCGATCGAATGTTAGCCCAAGGGATCAGTCCAGCAGGTCGTCCGATCAGTGTGTGTTTCGGAAGTCAATCTGGTCGGAGATTAGAACAAACTAGTCATTAAACATGCAGCCAAAACATTCTCATCAAATTATTCTCATATTAACCTCTCATTTCTCACACTACTAATCTAATAAAATAAATTGCTGATGGGATTGATGATCGAAGGGTTATTTGTACCGTTCTAAATCTTAGGTGATAATTCAGTCACTGAGTCACGAAATGCCTGGATACAAGAACATAAATATATTTTATGTATGTCAAAGTAGACTAAGAGTCCTGCACATCGGCGCAGAGGGACTGTTCACCGAGATCGTGAAGGCAGAGAGTCAAATCTTCATAGAGGTTAGTTTGGTGAGAACCCGATTTATCTTACACACATTTTTCGATGGAGATCTCGGATGTTACAATAACTATTCTTGCATGTCGTGTAGGCGAAAAATTTATTTAGAATATTTCCAAAAATGACACAATGCTACTAGGAGGAAGGGGTTTTCAGTGCTTCAAAAGTGCACAATAGTTATCCGTCAACTGGCATAAGGGTGTCCAGTTGACCAAATCAATGAATACCTCTGTATATCTTAACAAGTAGCGAACGAGTGCTTAACTCAATTTTGTCATGTAGTGCAGATGGTATGTGGCCCACAATACCTACACAAACCCAACCACACCGATGTTGTGCGATTACTTGCAGTACATGAAGAGAAACACATATTTTCTAGCATGGACTGCATGCATTAGAGTTGAAAAAGTTGTCCAGACGTATAGCTAGGTGCATACACCCGAGGTGACCAAGGAGTTTCTACTACAATACTCGTAGCGGTTGCCCCACAAGACTTATAGATATGGCATTGATCTCTATGGTGCACGAAAGACATAAATATGTTGAACGAGAGAGAGAAAATTTAACTCGTTTATTTTTTTTCTTGGGAGAAAATGACCACGAGATAGAGTTATAAGAGTAGTTGAGTCTAATTCATTTATTCTTTTTCTTGAAAAAGAATTGTCAAGCGTAATCGATTTCCCCATTTGAAGCAAATTAATTCTATTGAATAATATAACTATCAAAATATTAGAAAAAAAGTATCAAAACTTCCATTGAACAAAAATAGCAATTATCAAAAACTAAAAAAAAACTCATCTCAATTTCTCAACTCACAACGGAATGAAGACCCGAAGTTTGTCCAAAAATTCGACCAATAAATAACAAATAATTATTCACCTTAATTCTTAATCCATTGTAGGTTGAAGAATAAGCCCTAGATATAAGAAAGAAAAATTGAGGAAATAGAAAAAACTAAAGAGATAATCGAAAAGACATACATGAACAAATATAACAACGATGGTAGAAAAAGATGGCGCCAGTCTAAAATCCATAAGAGAAAGCAGCGAGCAGTAACGAATTCTAAAAAAAACAAAAGATTTTCGTTTGTCAAATATTAAGTTACTGTTGTGTACTTATATTGTTTTTTTTAATCAGTGTGTTAATTGAGGGTAACTTTTGTTTCTTTTTATTATTTTATATGTGTGTGTGTGTGTTAATTAATTGAGGTAACTTTTGGTTTTTCTTGTGTATGTGTGTGTTAATTAGGGGTAATTAAAATGGGTAATTAAAATAAAGAAAGGGATGTGTGTGTGTTAATTAATTGAGGTAGTTTTTCTTTTTTTCTTTTTCTTATTCATCCTTGTGTATGGGGATGCAGGGGTTAATTAGGGGTATGCATAGGGCTGTAAACGAGCCGAGCCGAGTCGAGTTTAGAAAATTTAAGCTTGCTCATTTATTATCGAGCTCGAGCTTTTTTTAACGAACATATCGATGGCTCGCGAGCTTTCTCGAGTTTAATCGAGCCTAAACGAGCTCAAAAGATATTAATTATTAATTAAATTATTCTTTACTTTATTACAAAAATAAAATAAAACATTTTTTAAAGTATATAATACACCTACTAAGATACGTAAACAAATAAGTTATATATATATTTCTATATTTTTCATATGAACAAGTATAAAAACTATAATTAAAACTAAATTATTAGTTTAACTTATACGAGTTTAATAACGAACTCACTCTAGAACTCACTAACAAACCCGATCACGAGCTGAATACCATGAATCTAGAGTTTGCTCGTTTATTAAACGAGCTCGAGCGAGCTTTTATCGAGTCGGGTAACGAATAGCTCACGAACTGTTTGGCTCATTTACACCCCTATGCAGAGTAGTTAAAAGGAGGATAATTAAAGTGTGTTAATTAGGGTTTCTTTCTTTTTTTCTTATTTATCCGTGTGTATGGAAATGCATGTGATAAATAGGGTAGTTAATTTGGGGTATGTATGGGATGCAGTGGTTAATTAGGGTAGTTAATTTGGGGTATGAAAGGGTAGTTAAAGTGTGTTAATTAGGGGTAACTAAAAATAAAAATGGGGATGTAGGGTTCGAACGCTGCTCAATTAGATTTCTTAGAGATAAGTTTGCCACTCGACCAACCACTTTACTTGGATTTTTGAGGAGGCCAAATATTATATATTTTTCAGATAAAAGCTATACGTATATAATAGTAGAGTTTTCAAAAATTTCTGCAGGGGCCATGGTCCCCCCACAATGTACTGTACATCCGCCTCTGCCTGCGTGCACCCAACATGGTGAACTGGGTTCTTTATGGGTGATAGTATATGTATGTTCTGTAAGATAGTATATATATATATATTTTATGTGATTGTATATACATGTTCTGTGCGATAATATATGGACATTTTGTGCGCCTCAAAATCTTGTCGACTGGATTTCGACGAAATCTACTAATATTTTTCCGTTGTGATGGTATATTTATGTTTTATTCGATGGTACATAACTATTTTTTGCAATAGTATATTGATGTTCTATGCGTTGACAGATGTTTTGTGCGCCTAAGAATCTCGTCGACTGAATTTCGAGCCTGCTTATATTTTCCCGTTGTGATGGTAATGTATGTTATATGCGATAATATATGAATATTTTGTGTAATGGTATATGAATGTCATATGCGATGATATATGAATGTTTGTGTGCCTAATAATTTCGTCGACCGAATCTCGACGGCTACTTCAATGGATTACACTTTCCCGTCGATCGGATCTCGACGGCTACTTCGACGAGAAGATACGTGTAGCCAATAATTATATTCATTGCATATAATACTCATATAATATCAAACAGAACATACATATATCATCGCACATAACATATTTATACTATCATATAAAAGGAATCGGGCGAACCTACCCTTGGCCTTGGGCGGACAACTGCCCTCTCTCAATTTTTTTTAATTAGCAGCATTTGAATTACAATTTTGACCCCTATCAATTCCTGATTTTGCCTCCCTCACACCCCCCCCCCCCCCCCCCACACACACACACACACTTTAAAATTATTACTTTTGTCAAATTTCAATTAAATTCCTAGTTTCGTTCCTGATCGGGTACACCATGATTAGTTCACTCGAGTGCCCCATATATTATCACGGGGAGGAGATAGGAAGTCTGAGTGATATGGCATATTGTGAATTCAAAAAGGTGTGGAGAGGGAAGGGGAGGGGGTTAGAAATGCTCTAATGCTGTAGTTTTTGCTACTTCTCCGGCGTAAGCAGTGTCAAACTTCCCATTGGACTTGTCACCTCAAAGATAGTTATGGAACCCCGAGCCATAATCCTACTAGTTGTAATTTTTATTATAATATTCCCTTTATCGGATAATTATAGCACACTTTTTTTGTACCAAATTATGACACACTTTCTATATTATTTCATGCATTTACTTATGTGTATCTATTTAATGCACCATAGTATCAGCAATTAATGATTCATTAGTGTTAAAATGAAGGTATAACTGAAAAATGTAGGTAAAATTTAACTTTTCAACCATACAAATTATTATTTTTTAATATTTTTAAAAAAATATGTGCCACTAGTTTGGGACAGATGTAATATACTCCCTCCGTCCCAATTTGGTGGTCCTACGGTTGATTTCACAAATATTAATAAATTGGTAGTTTATATAGTTAAGTCATTAATTTAGTTAGTATTTTCCAATTATGCCCTTCTTGAGTTTATTAATATCAATTAATACTCATGAAAATCAGTATTGGAATTAGCATATTTGTTATTGGAATAGTAAGATAATGCATTGTAATCATCAATTTTTAATTTACGAGGTAGAAAACCAGCATTTCAAGAATATTAATTAAGGGTATGTGCGGAAATGAAAAATTAATGATATGTTAAATATGGTAACTGGACTATCTTTGTTGGACGGACGAAAATGAAATAGTGAATTATCTTTTTGGGACGGAGGAAGTATTGAGTTTGCGTGTCTCGGGAAGGGAAGCATGTTGAACCTTCCAATGAAATTGATAGGTAAAGAGTTGTTTTTAGATTGTCTCAAATCTTCGCTCATTCCTCTACTTTTTGATTCTTTTAAGATTAGTAATTGCTTAAAAATGTAAGGAATGTTTTATTCTCTGTAGGGCCCATATGCCTGTTTGGATTGGTATTTATTGAAATTCTAAATTTTGTTATTCAGAATCTTGGGGTATTCTAAATTCTGTAAATAGTAAGAATTCTTGTTTGTTATTCAGAATCCTTAGATGTCAAATCATATCTGAAAAGTGGATGATAATGTATTATTATATTGTATTTGATATCAAATCATGTTTGAAATCTTGGGGTATTCTACATTCTGTAAATAGTAAGAATTCTTGTTTGTTATAGGATTCAGAATCCTTAGATGTCAAATTATATCTGAAAAGTGGATGATAATGTATTATTATATTATATTTGATATCAAATCATGTTAAATAGTAAGAATTCTTGTTTGTTATAGGATTCAGAATCCTTAGATGTCAAATCATATCTGAAAAGTGGATGATAATGTATTATTATATTGTATTTGATATCAAATCATGTTTGAGAAATAGGTGATAGTGTATTATTATATTGTATTTACTAATATTTAATTATTTAGTTGTAAGATATTGTTTGAGTATTTGATTTTCAAGTTTTAGAATAAACAAGTATTAGGTATTTTGAATCGCTAATTCGGTATTACGAATCCTATTCCAAACAGGGTTTATAGCAAATTAGTATGTCCTTCGAAGGTACCAAATTTTATTGTGTCATCTGCTACTATGTATAATATATACTCGATGACTTGCAGAGGAGAATTCTCTCGTTCTTGTTCTTGTTCATTTTTCTCTTATTATCATATCATGATTTCATGACACACACACACATGTTTCTTTCATTCCTAGTAATATTCAAGTTAATTTTGATTTTTGGTATTCTGTTAGTATAATAGATTCTTATACTTGTATATTTTGAGTACACTTTCGTTCTAGAATCACCTTTTTATTTTTATGTAATAGCAAAACAAAGGGTTGTGGAGACAATTCCAGCAGTAGAATTGCTTCGCCATCCAACGAGTACACAGTTTCTCATCTATGAAGAACGAAATGAAGCTACAACCAATATCTTAACCGTGCGGTACTGTTTTTAAGGAGTTCTTGGTTGAAGTTGTACTATGTTCTCATCTTGTATATTTGACTCTTGATATGCTATATTTCTAACACTTGATATCGCATCCCAGGTCTACTCTATACAAACCACCAGAGATATGCTTCCATCTTCCCTGATCACATAAATTAAAATAAGTATGAATGTTGAGTTTAAACGATTTGAGGAGGTGGTGATACCAAACCCCCTAAAATATTAACAAAATTTAACAACATCGATATTATTGGTGTAACCCAAATTAATTACATTATAAATATATTTCAAAAGTCATTTAGTTGAAGAGACATGTCATATTGTAAAGAGACATGTCTCATAATTCAAGAGTCATGTCATTTAGTTTAAGAGACATGTTTTATACTTTAAGAGTCATGTCTTATAATTGAAGAGTCATGTTTTTCATGTATTATAAATAGGAATGCATGATGTAATGTTTGTATATCAAAATCATAACAAGCAAATAAGAAATATAATTCAAGTTCTATTCTTCATTTTTCAAAATATATTTTCTTCAAACTGGTATCAGAGCCAAGTTAAAAAAAAAAAGTGAGAAGTTAAAAAAAAGGAGAGAAAAAAAAAATATCTAACCAACTTGTTTCTCTTATCCCTCGCTTCAATGGTGAAAAATTCGATTATTGGAGTAATCTTATGAGATTATGTCTAGAATCTCAATATTTTTGGAGCGTCATCGAAGAAGGTATAAGAGCACCTGATGATGTATCAACACTAACTGCTTCTCAAAGAGATGTCTTGAAGAGCACAAAACAGAAGGATCGAAAAGCACTTTTCCAAATTTATCAAGCACTTGAAATTCCTGTTTATGAAAGAATTTCGAAAGTTGCAAGTTCTCAAGATGCATGGAGGGTGTTGGAGACAACCTATTATGGACAAGATCAAGTTAAGAAAGTTCGTCTACAATCTCTACGAGCAGAATTCGAGAAGTTAGAGATGCATGACAATGAGAAGATCTCGGAATATTTCACCCGAGTGACTTCTGTGTCTAATCAAATGGCTTCAAATGGCGAAGTCCTAGAAGCTCAAAGAGTGGTTGAAAAGATCTCACGAAGTATGCCAAGTAAATTTGACCATGTTGTTGTGGCTATTGAGGAGTCACAAGATATAACCTCAATGTCCATAGAAGGCTTACAAGGAAGATTGGAGGCTCACGAGATTAGAATTACTCAACGAAATCCACAAATTAATTCTACGCAAGATCAAGTCTTAAAATCCCAATTCTCTTCTACGGTAGGTCGTGGATTTTATCATGGTCAAGGAAGAGGTCGTAATCAAAGAAGTGGTGGTAGACATTCGTACGACCAAAAAATACAAGAAAAACGAAACGATGAGTCTCCAAAGATGGAGAGACAATCTTTCCAAAATAATCAAAGAGGCGGAGTCCGAGTTACCTACAAAGGTAGGAAATCTTATATTGAGTGTGATCACTGCCATAAATCTGGTCACAAAATATATAATTGTTGGGAGAAATATCCAGAGAAAAAACGCGAGACAGGGTTTCTACATTAAAATGAAGTTGAAACTTCTGAAACTTTATTGATTGCTTCTGATGGAAATGTCGAGAATATTTGGTACTTGGATAGTGGTGCAAGTCGACATATGACTGGAAACAAAGATTTGTTTTCAACACTTGAAGAGGCGAATCATGGCCAAGTGACTATTGGAGATGCCAAGTAATACAAAATCCAAGGTGTTGGAGAAATATCTTTCAAGACGAAGAACGGAAAAATTGAAAAAATGTCAAAAGTGTTCTATGTCCCTGGATTGCATAGTAATTTATTAAGCGTTGGGCATTTATTAGAAAAGGCTTTGATATTCATTTTGCTGGAGATATGTGTATCATGAAATATAAAAATCATCATGTTGCAAATATCTAGTTGGGATCGAACAATTTGTTTCTTATCAAACTTGATGTCGTGAATGTCACCTGTTATCTCACTTTTGAAGATCAAGTCTCGAAGTTGTGGCATGAAAGATTCGGGCACCTAAATTATCGAAGTTTAAAGGAGTTGTCAAAGAGATGCATGGTTCAAGGTTTGCCGAAAATCGATGTGATCGATGAAGTGTGTGAAGAATGTCAGTTGGGAAAACAACACCGTGAATCTTTCCCATCTAAATCAAAGTGGCAATCGAAATCAGCTTTGGAGTTAGTGCACACCGATCTTTGTGGTCCTATGCAAGTTCCATCGCTTGGAGGAGGTAGGTATTTCTTTTTGTTCGTCGATGATTATACAAGAAAAAGTTGGGTCTTTATTGTGAAAGAAAAATCCCAAACTCTTTCATGTTTCAAAGAGTTTAAACTTCAAGTTGAGAAATCGTCTGGCTTTCAAATAAAGAATTTACGAAGTGATCGTGGAGGAGAATATGTATCCTCATTATTTGAAGAATTTTGCAAAAACCATGGGATCAGACATGAATTAACTGCTCGTTATACGTCGCAGCAAAATGGTGTCGTCGAGCGCAAGAATCGAACAATCATGGAAATGGTTCGATGCATGTTGAAGAAAAAAAATGTACCGTTGGAGTTTTGGGCCGAAGCCGTGTCTTGTGCTATTTATTTGATAAATAGGTCACCAACAAAGAAATTGGAGAATTTAACTCCAAACGAGATTTGGTATGGCAAGAAACCGAATGTTAGTCACTTAAGAACATTTGGTTGTCTTGCATACTCACATGTTCCAAATGCATTGAGATCGAAACTTGATGATAAATCCAAAAAATGCATTTTCATCGGCTATAGCCAGAAAACTAAAGCATTCAAACTCTAAAATCCAATGTCAAAGAAAGTCGTGATCAGCAGAGATGAGCGCTTTGATGAAAAGGCGTATTATGATTTTTCAGATTTTTCTGGGATATCAAATCAAACAATTCTTGAGGTTGAAGGCGATGAAGTTAAACCTTTGCAATGTGAAAATGATGAATTTGTTGAGCCTTATCAAAATTCCCCGGAGTCAATACCAAGAAAAATGAGAAGTTTGATAGATATTTACAATGAAACTAGAGAGGTGAATGCTGGTGATTATGTGTATTTTGCATTCTTTGCGGGAGAAGATCCAATCTCATATGAAGAAGCCTCACAAAAGGAAAAGTGGATTGAGGCTATGAATGAAGAAATCAAGTCTATTGAGAAAAATGATACGTGGGAGCTCATATTTTTGCCTTCAAACAAAACACCAATTGGCGTGAAATGGGTGTTCAAAATGAAGACCAACCTAGATGGCTCAATAAACAAATACAAAGCAAGATTGGTAGCAAAAGGCTACAAACAAAAAGAAGGTGGAGACTTCAATGAGGTATTTCCTCCCGTCTCTCGACTTGATACTGTTCGATTGATTATCTCTCTTGCTGCTCAAAATGGATGGACGTTATTTCAAATGGACGTCAAATCAGCTTTCTTGAATGGTTTTCTTCAAGAAGAAATATACATTGAACAACCACCGGGATTCGTAAAATAAGGAAAAGAAGATAAAGTCTACAAACTCAAGAAGGCGTTGTATGGGTTGAAACAATCGCCTCGTGCATGGTATGGACGTATTAATGAGTACCTCTTGAAATTTGGATTTGAAAGATGTCCATACGAGCACACACTTTACATAAAAAGAAATTCTAATGGTGGTTTTATGATGGTGAGTTTGTATGTTGATGATCTTATTCTTACTGGAAATGATTTGGAAATGGTTATTGATTTCAAGAAATCGATGATGGATGAATCCGATATGACTGATTTGGGAAAATTACATCATTTCTTGGGAATCAATGTTCAACAAACAAATGAAGGAATCTTTATCTCACAAGAGAAATATGCACATGAGATTTTGAAAAAATTCAAAATGGAGAATGCGAATCCTATTGCAACCCCATGCATTACTAGTTTAAAGATAAGCAAACAAGGTTGAGGAAGGCTTGCTGACACAACCATGTTTCGAAGTCTTGTTGGTAACTTGATGTATCTTACAGCAACGAGGCCTGACATTATGTTCGTTGTAAGTTTGATTAGTAGGTTTATGGAGAAACCGTATTCAAATCATTGGGAGGCAGCAAAAAGAATTCTTCGTTATGTTAAAGGTACTATTAACTATGGTATTTTTTATGATGCTCGTGCACCTGTGAAACTCATCGGTTATACCGATAGTGACCTTGGAGGAAGTATTGATGATTCTAGAAGTACTTCGGGTTATGTGTTTAATTTGGGAAGCAGAGCAATCTCATGGTCATCGAAAAAGCAATCTATCGTGGCACTTTCTACTACTGAAGCGGAATATATCGCAGCATCTTTGGCTGGATGTCAAACTTTGTGGCTAAGAGGAATTTTGGAAAAACTTAAGCTCAAGCAAAATGATCCAACTGTTTTATTTTGTGATAATAGTTCAGCCATTTCTGTTTCACGAGATCCTATTTTGCATGGAAAAACGAAACATATACGGTTAAGATTTCACTTCTTGAGAGAGCTTGTCAATGAAGGAGAATTAAATCTGAATTATTGCCGAAGTGACGAGCAATTGGCCGATATTTTTACAAAACCACTTGGAGGACCCATTTTCTCAAGTAATACTGAACTTTGGGAGTACAAAGCAAATTTGGTTTACGGGAGGCAATGTTGGTGTAAACCAAATTAATTAAATTATAAATATATTCCAAAAGTCATTTAGTTGAAGAGACAAGTCATATTGTTTAAGAGACATGTCTTATACTTCAAGAGTCATGTCATTTAGTTTAAGAGACATGTCTTATATTTTAAGAGTCATGTCTTATAATTGAAGAGTCATGTTTTTTCATGTATTATAAATAGGAATGCATGATGTAATGTTTGTATATCAAAATCATAACAAGCAAATAAGAAATATAATTCAAGTTCTATTCTTTATTTTTCAAAATATATTTTCTTCAGATATCTCCAATGTCCAATGCATTCCATTCTTAAAAATAATGCAGAAATTTCGACCTAGATGGTTTTCTTTCCATTAACTAAAGGTCGTAGATAAGTATATCTTAAGAAATATGTAGTGCACGAAAAGTTGTTATTTAATCTTAAATCATTCTTTGACTAAGATTGTTAAATGATTCGAACTAAATAAATAAATAATGGAAAGAAACTAGAAACATCACATTATTAGGACCTTGTTTTACAGAAACCTTATGCAGGAAAAAATGGCTACAACTTTGTTGGCACCCATGAAGATCCCTTGACCACCAAACAATCCAATAGAGGCCCATATGGAGTGTTTGCAAACACACACCCACCCACACACAAAAAAAAAAAAAAAAGTGATTTGTAATTCCACTTAGAAGTGACAATCACTTTCTCTTTTTATGTTTGCAAACACTCCTATATGTTGGCTTCAAGATATTAACTTGGAGACTACGCAAGTCAAACCCACGTCACCAGTGGTCAACTGAAGTTGAGCCGAAGAAGAAGGTTGATAGCAACTTTCATAGAATAAGGGAGTGTTTATTCAATTTTCGAATTCAACTACAATAAATCACTAATTGTAATTGTAGAAGTTTTTGGAAACACTCCCTAACTTAATAATTTCATAAAATGATCACAAGAGTCATTCAACAATGAATCAATACATAAGTCCCTTCAGCAGGGGGGATTAGATACAGAGTTATAAGCTCATTTTTTTGTCAGCTCTAAGCTGATTCAGAGTTATAGCCCTACCCATCTCCACCGCCATATTTATTAATGAGGGACACCTATTTTTTGAGATTTTAATGTGCCCTTGATTATCAGAATATTCAAATTCAAACATACTAGCCACTGCCAGTGATAAGTCCAAGAAGTTGAACTACCGAGTAAAGGGGGTACTAACCTCAAAAAGATATCAGCGACCTGAATTGGTGATGAAATTCGTCTCAGCGACCTCGCGATCCTGCAAAAAAAAAGAGCCTAGAATGGGCCGAATTTCGAGCCCGTTAAGGCCCTCCGACGCTTAAGTTAATAAGCGAAATCAAACTCTTCTCTCTCTTTTCAATGTAAATAATGTGCAATTATGATATCATAAGCATAGAATAATGAGAGGTATACACCTCCTTTTATAGAGATAAGAGGAACCCTCCACAATCTAGGGTTACCTTCTAACACCACAATTCCATAAATACAACAACTGTCTTGGAATTAGGATTCCTCCAATATGTTAAGTTCCCATAAACAATAAATCTCTCATTAA
>BMAC01001361.1:68668-80304 GCA_014905375.1 Phtheirospermum japonicum
GATTTATTGTAGTTGAATTCGAAAATTGAATAAACACTCCCTTATTCTATGAAAGTTGCTATCAACCTTCTTCTTCGGCTCAACTTCAGTTGACCACTGGTGACGTGGGTTTGACTTGCGTAGTCTCCAAGTTAATATCTTGAAGCCAACATATAGGAGTGTTTGCAAACATAAAAAGAGAAAGTGATTGTCACTTCTAAGTGGAATTACAAATCACTTTTTTTTTTTTTTTTTTTCACATCAAAGGTTTCCATTTCCCAAAACCACAAATATCATATCACCATCAAGCCATATAGGATCAAAACAAAACTGACACAAAGTTCTCAACACATATATACCAACTTTGAAGATTAAACTGTTTTAATCGGTAATGAATTAAAAACCAAAATACATATCACTGGAAAGCCCCACGAGTCTAGTTTCCAATGCAAAAATTGGATCTCAAAACGGATAATCCAACAGTGAGTTATGACCAATTTACTGAAGTGTGGAAGTGCTGTATTTTCGTACAGGAATGTGTAAAAATGATCAATTCTTAGCATGTTTATAACCATATAAAATCAAAATAAGTCCTCATCAACCGAATGTTAAACCACATGCATATCCCCACAAAATAAAACCACATAAGTCCAATTAGCACTCTCCACGCATGATTAATATACCATCATTCATTCTATCAAAACCATAAGAATTTTAAAACCAAATCTGTCCAACCCCATGGATAATTAATATTTTATATAATCACATAAACCATACGTTTATCTCTATTAAATCAAATAAACCATAAGTCTATCCCCATATAAATCAAGTCAATAAGGAAGTATGCCACATGACAAACACATCAATCAACCAAATCATACCATCCTTATTTAAACACATCTAAAACAAAATAAATACTTATCTCGATTTGTATTGATTTTGTTGTGTTATGTTGATACACGACCTCATCACCTTAGATTTCAAGCAACAAAATGGATCATCCCTTGAATATTTGAACACGCGACCTCATCGCGTTTGTTTGCGTTGACCATTCCCGGGTTAAGGTCCAAGCAACACATAAAGTAATCCTCAAAAACCAACATTAATACAAACTCAACGAATAGACCTTGCTCAGTCCGTTAGTATATGATCAATAAATAAAACGCAAGCATCACAACCTTTATTCGTGTTCACAAATCTTCAAAACTTGATCTCCACCACTATTCATATTTAACCACTATATATCATACATATTATACCCAAAATTCAACTCCGTCCAACAATTAAAGTGTACATAACTTAATTCTCAAAAGAAATTAGACAAGCAGTTTTGGGAAATAGGATCAGCTCTATTTAAAATTCGTTATAAAATTTTTCCAAACTCATAATCAGATCCCTACCGTTCAAATTGAACTTCAACATGTTTAGATTAACATATTCAATTTTCAAGTTGATCCAACGGTTATATTATGCACAATCGTATTTTGAAAAATACTGCGCAGGATTTTCCGAAAATAAAAACTGCTTCGATCGAAAATTTATATAAATTCCCTCACATCTCAAAATCCGATCTTCACCATTCAAAACGTAATTTAAAAGGTCTCTGAGGTTTAGTAAATTTTTCAACGCGATCCAACGGTTGAAACAGTAGAAAACGATTTTTGAAGTTTATTGCGCAGTCAGATTTTAGACCTACGAAAATTGTGTACCTCACGTCTTTTAGCTCAAGTACTCGATGTCCCTCTTTTGCACAGACGGCGCCAATTTGATAAGTCCAAAAAGTTGAACTACCAAGTAAAGGGGGCACTAACCTCAAAAAGATATCAGCGACCTGAATTGGTGATGAAATTCGTCTCAGCGACCTCGCCGATCCTGCAAAAAAAAAGCCTAGAACGGGCCGGATTTCGAGCCCGTTAAGGCCCTCCGACGCTTAAGTTAATAAGCGAAATCAAACTCTTCTCTCTCTTTTCAATGTAAATAATGTGCAATTATGATATCATAAGCATAGAATAATGAGAGGTATACACCTCCTTTTATAGAGATAAGAGGAACCCTCCACAATCTAGGGTTACCTTCTAACACCACAATTCCATAAATACAACAACTGTCTTGGAATTAGGATTCCTCCAATATGTTAAGTTCCCATAAACAATAAATCTCAACAACTGTCTTGGAATTAGGATTCCTCCAATATGTTAAGTTCCCATAAACAATAAATTTCTCATTAAATTAATAAAATAGGCCTGGGCCTATAATTCTTTTCATACATCGCGCCGGGCCCCCACATTACCATCCATATAGCCCATTCGTGCCTAATATTCATAAAACCCATAATCGAGCTCAATTACACAGATCAAACCACAAGAGGTCACGACCCTATATGAGAACTCATCCTCATACTACAGGTCGATACTCTAACCATATCAACTCGCTCACTTTCAAGGAACAGCCTTCAGCTCGTTCACTTCTCAGAGACATAATACAACTCACCCATCTTCCAGGAGGCACACCCTCTCCTAGAAATGAGGTCGTTTTCCACAAATACCCACATATATCACATAATATTACGTACAGACATTTTGGTCCGCATCAGCCAGCATCACACACATCTAGAAAAATAAAATGCACCAGACTTAGGGATGGCAACGGGTAATGTATCCTATGGGTACCCGTAAAAATTACCCATGATCGGTAGGATAATTACCCATTTAATGGGTATGGACACGAGTATGGGTAATTATCCACAATATTTATTGGGTACGGGTACGGGTATAGGTACCTTACTACCCACCCCGCCCCATACCCATACATATAATATAAGTAATTTTATATATATATATAATCTAAAGGATAAACGTTTGTAATATATTCAAAACTCGGAGTCTAAAATAAGGTAAAATAAATCTTGTAATCTTTTCAATTTGTATTATTAATTCTTATTTGACAAGTAAAAGTAATTAGTACATGATATATATATTTTTTGGGCAAGTTATGGAGAGTGTCGGAGGTTCACGTTTGAAACTTCATGATTTAGTGGTGTAGTGTTGAATTATATTTAAAGTCTTTTTTTAAATGATTCATAGTATTGCTACGTTTGTGGATTTTTATATAATGTCAATTATCATTAGTTTATATTTTATTGAATTGCGATTTAAGTTTTAATCAATATTTTTTTAAGTCAACTTTTTGAATGTTGTTACCAAGCGGGTAATGGGTACGGGTATGAGTACTAAATTACCCATAGGGTATGGGGATGGGCATAAAATTTGCTACCCACACGGGTATGGGATGGGGACGGGTATTTTTTAACGGAAAATTCCCACTTGATACACGATTGAACAAATATAATTCCATTTAATCACCCAATTTCTTTTATTCCCATTTAAGTCAAATTAGTCCTACTAAATCATTAATTACCATATAAATTGTCTATAATGCCCTAGTCTAATACATAACATATTTATGTTATTCATGTTAAGTAGTGCAACTATCCAATTAATCTTACTTACCTTTCTGCTAAATCATCTCAAATTGCAAAGTGATAAGTATAGAAAAAATAGATAATAATCCTCTCTCCTACACAATCCTAAATGCCAAAATGTAAAACACTAAAAAAATAAAATAAAAAGTCCTATATATCAATCACCAAATTATACAAAATTGTAGAATTCTGCACAATCTTAACCAATCCGAAAATATAACCCAATTCCATATAATAAATTTAAAAAATTAAGAGCCGATATAGTTCTAAAAAAATTACGAATGGAAGAATATTTAAAATTCGATTCCAAGTACATGTAAATCCAATTATTATAAATCTAAAATATGAAGGTATCAATCAACACGTCCCCATTACATGCTCAAAGAAACACGGGTTTATCTCAAAAATAGACAACAATTGACCCAAAGTACAATATAGTCCCAGAAATCCCAACAGACAGCAGAGTAATAAACGGTGAAATCCAGCACTTATTGATCCTCAACACCATCCCTTGAGATAAATGATAATTCACATTTATCCCAAATAATGCTAGAACAGCTTGTGCAAAATATGCATTTTTGCACATAAATCTTTTACTACTTTGGACATAAAAATTACAGTGCAAAACTCATAATGAAATATACTATACACAAGTCTGCTAAACAAAGCTAGTGTGAATGTTTTTTTTTTTTTTTTTTTGATCGTACATGTACATGATATCCACTGTTACGGCCTCACCCCTATGACAGTCTAAGCTAGTAATTTTTCCAGAATGAATGCAGTCAAACAATAGGTAAAACGGTGTATCGCACGGCCATGTGTTTGGAGTTTAGTCATCACCGCTGCCATGGACGACCTGAACTGCATGCGATGATGTAAAAAAATAGATATATGTTATTCCATTGTAAAACTAGTCACTTATATGCATATCAACTTCTCCACAATATATTTAGTAACTCCAACACAAATTCATATTACATGTATACAATATCTACCATTAACCATCGACCAAAAAATTATGATTACATGTTACACAACCTACAATACCAGTTTCGCACTGCTCATAAATTATGATACCATCCATCACAAATTTACACATTCAATAACAATTCCATAATACTGCTCACTTCATTTCAGAAAATAAACTTTCTGATCGATTACGTCAATTACGTACTTGGCATATAATGTCATACTACAACATAGTTTAAACACGTACTACTAGAAGAACGATTCGCAAACTACAAGATACAGACTAGTCCATCAAATTCAGAATAGGTAATAGTACAAACTGGACGTGCTGCTATTGTTCATTTTCCATTGAACACGCCCCAATTAATATTATCACGTAATAGGCAAATAATTCTGCATTTTACCCCGGATGAAATCCATACTTGATACCAAGTACATGATATTTGATAATTACATACTATTAAGCATGAAAAATACATACTTACACACACGACTACTATTAAAATGCTAGTTATCAACAAACTAGTTACTAATAGTAACCAGGGACCAAACGAAGTACATTGCATTTCGTACTCTCCATGGGCATCTTGTGCAAGAATAAGTAAAATCCTATAGTTCAAAAGATTGCTAAAATTAAAATTTAAAAATCCAGGCTACACGACAAATGAATTAATAAAAGTCTACAATGGAATTCTCAAGGCACCATTATATTTGTTCAGAAACCATGTCACCAATTATACGACTGAATTTATCTTACGTACATGTCATAAAATCCTATAGTTCAATCTGGTTGAATTTCATACTACTAGCCAGAACGCTTTGCGAATCAGCAATTATAGACAAGTAATAAATTACATAGTAGTCCCTATTAGAAACTGGACTTCGTACTGTTGTTCAATTGCATACACACACGATGGGATTTATATTACGAACTTGCCATGCAACCCATTCCCGTAATCGACAAGGATCCCAACCAAACTATTATCATAAAAGGAACTAATCTGGAGACGTACCTACAAGACTAACCAATTCGATTTATGAAGGACCGATTACAGACTAGTAACTAATTACATACTAGTGAAATGATATTTTTATGTTATAAGAATCTATTATAGTATTTTCGGTCAAAAGATTGCTAAAACTAAAATTTAAAAATTCTGACTAGACGACAAATGAATTAATAAAAGTCTACAATGGAACTCTCAAGCCACCATTATATTTGCTCAGAAACTTGTCACCAACTATACGACTGAATTTATCTTACTTGCATGTCATAAAATCAATCTCGATGAATTTCGTACTACTGGCCAGAACGCTTTATGAATCAGTAATTATAGACAAGTAATAAATTACATACTAGTTAACATAATTCTATACTTATAAATCCATACTGAATATATATTTCCATACTGATACTATATGATTTCATTCTGCGAGATTAATACTATATTATACCCTCATAATTCCATACTGCATACCAACAGGTATCTGTTAATAGGTATCAGATTTTTTTTCAACGATTATGGGCCCGTTGCAAACTACATTCCCGTTCCTTTAATCAGAAATCACATACTATATACAGATTACAAAATTATTGTCAAATTATTCCCTTTTACAGGTAAAATCGCTTTGACAAAACTACCAATTACATACTCGTTATCAATTATAGACTATGTCCTATTAGAAATTGGTCGTGGTACTATTGTTCATTTGGTACTAAACACGACGAAGCTTAAATTACGAACTTGGTATATAAATTCCGTATTATCTCTAGATAAAATCCATACTAAATATCAAATACAGACTAGTTACTAATTACGTACTAGTAAGCAGGACAATCTCAGCATGTTCAGCCACTCATTCCACACTACATCCTCTATGATAGATGACGCCAACTCATTCCAATTTAAGACTACTACACCAACACAATTAAACAAGGAAACACGGTTTTTTTACCAGATATTCTACATATTATCACAAGATTTCAGACACATTAGAACATGTTTATAATTTTCGGAGGGGGAGGCAAGTTATCAATTACAGACTAGTCCATTCCCGTTTGAATGCCTTCAACAGTTAAAAGAAAAAAAAACGAAAATAAAAAACTTACAGAAGGGGAGGCAAGTTCGTCATCCTCAGTCGCTGGAACGAAATAGGTGGTGTGTTCGTTTTCTGTCTACACGCAGTTCAAATTCAAAAATCCTACTACACTTCTATATATAGGGAGAATTCCATACTGGGCGAGATGTCTTGAGAATCAGCATATAACCCCCTTCAATTACGTGATTTTCTTCGAGGATAGTATCAAATTCCTAGCATCAATTTCGGGGAAAATCATACACTCGACAAATCTTCAAATCGCTTGGAACCCTAGCCAGAAATTCGAAGTTCTCCAATTTTCCGAATTCGATTTTCTTCGATTACATAATCTTCTTGATTTCTCCGTCTCGCTGAAAACTATTGAAGCAACGATTTGGTTGTATATTCTTGATTTCTGTTAGTGGGGTGGAATATGTTTGCAGATTTTTCGGGAGGAAATGTGGAAAGGCGGGCGGAGGGGATTATTTTTTATAGGGATTAAGGGTATCTATGTCCGAATATGTTTACTTGTGAGTAAGTGGGAAGCAATAATATAATATGGATTATTTGGGATAGTTTTAATTGTTATTGGCCTAGTTGGGAATTCTCCCTTTTTTTAAAACTCGGGTATGGAGATGGGTATTTTAGTACCCTACCCATACCCTACCCATTACCATCACTAACCAGACTTGAAATAAATATTATATCATAGTAAATATTAGAACCCTTGCACCACATAAATAGATTTGGTGACAAAGCTTGCATCAAAACGATTCGTAGGGTTTTCATTTTCCGGAAGACTAGACGTGCAGCCCCCATCATTTTATACACACATAATAGATTAACTAGCAACTTTTTTCAAGACCAAAGAGAACTAACTAAATCTCAGGCAAGACTATATTCGAGTGTCCACCTCATTTCTTTATATGCACTCCCAAGACGTAACGCTTCAGAGCACTAGCTTGAATCCACCGATAGAAAATCATCCCTGTAAACACATCAGAAACACACACTATTTAAACATATATTGTGTAACAGAAAACTGGCTGGCAGTACAAGTTTTCAGAGAATTGTGCATTCCACAAAGTAAAAGTGCAGGATCAACTTGATAAGTTGAGGGCTATCGATGCGAATAAAAAGAAGGTATTAAAAACCCTTGACATAAACAAATAGAAATTATTAGAACAACAAAAAATACATGAAATGATGTATAAGTGGTAGGAATATAAAAGTCAAATTTCAGATTAACCTCTTCTTCTTCTTAATCACATTTCCCTTCCGAGTGTTCTGTTCTTCAATCTCCGCTCCACCAGAAGGACCATAAGGTGAAACAAGGCTCGCAAAACAGAAATAAGCATCAAACCACAAGTCAACAAATGAAGCACTCAAACCTTAAATAAATATTTAATGTAACAACATTATGAATCTTAATTAAATTTAATATTTCTTTACTATTATGAATTTAATCTTAATTAAATATTTAATGTAACAACATTAAATATATAATCTTTTAATTAAGATTAACAACACAGGCAACAAATGATTTAATTTCTTACTATGTGTAACAGATTTTTTATTTAATGTCCAAAAAGACAAAAAAGTATTTTATTTGATTGCAAAAGGTTCTTGCTTTGATATGCAAATGTTGTTATGTATTTTTTTACTTATTACACACCACTACAACAAATGACATCAACTGGAAGGACAAAATTGGAAGGACAAACTTGTCTTTCCTGTAGGGTAAACATATAGGAACGACATATATAAGTCGTTCCTATAGGTCCATTTACCTATTGGAATGACATTTGTCGTTCCTACAAATATAATTATCGTTCCAACAGAATGTCAATCTATTGGAGCGACATTTGTCGTTCCTATAAATATAATTGTCGTTACAATAGATTGTCAATATATTGGAACGACATTTGTCGCTCCTATAAGTACAATAGTCTTGCCAACTGAGTAACAATTTAATGGTGTATCTGTTATAGCGAAAAGTCCTTTCAATTAAACATAAGTCCTTCCAAAATATCACTAACCTCATTTAATACCCTCCACCTAATTCACCTTCTCCTTCCCAAACCTTTTCAACTTTAATTTCCTATTTTTCCTCCCCAACTTCGGTACTTCGTTCTTCTCACTTTATCCTCTCCAAGTTTCTTTTTTTGTAGCAATGGTTGAGAGTAAATCTTTCTTCCTGTTTTTTGAAGGATTTGTCCTTCCAGATTGATGAGGTCGTCCTTCCAATAGGTGAATCTGAGGAAACAAAACAGAGGAATAATTTTATTCTTCCTGCCACCTATGTTTGTTTTTGTGTTTGTGTTCAAAATTAAAGAGTCGTCTTTGAAATCCACCGTACATCCGTGTTTGTGAAATCATGAAATATATTATAAAGAAAATTGAAACTATGACAGATAAATGGGGGGTAAATCCTTCTTCTTGTGTTAGGAAGGACTTGTCCTTCCATAATATTGATTTTGTCATTCCAATAAGTAATCCTTCTTCTTATATTTGGAAGGACTTGTCCTTCCATAATATTGATGTTGTCTTCTGTATTGTTTTTGTGTTTATTTTCAAAAATAAAGAGCTATCTTTGAAATCCATGATACATATGTGTTTGTGAAATGATGAAATATATTATTCAACAAATTTGCAGCAACGACAGATAATGTATTAGGAAGGATTTGTCCTTTCAAAATATAATATTTTCGTTCCAATAAGTAATCATTCTTCTTGTTTTTGACAAAAGAGGCATTGACATTTTGTGCTCATTATTTTAATGATGTAAGGAAAAAGTTCAATCCACGCATTTCGCTTATGATCTAAAGCTCCGATCTTCGATCTGGAGGTGGCGTTGGAAACCTTAGACACTGGATATCAACGATATAAATTTCATAATGATCCGTTGGTTGGATTTTCATCACGAGTCCGACGAATTTGACCATACGGTGGCGGTGGGTATGCTGTAAGAAAAATGAAAGGAAGAAAAAAAAATTGTATCTGATCCTTACCCAATTGACAATTGGAGAGGAAATAGAAAATCCAGCAATGGGTTCAACTCATGGGCCAAATGATAGGCCTATTATTTGGATATGTTTGAAGTATTTTGGACCCAATTATTTGTGTAGTAAAAATATTAAAAAGACTACACATAAAATTAAAATATAAAATGTAAAATATTAAAAAGACTACACATTGTATTTTCATATTTATGTTCCAATAATATATGTTATGTGATCTATTTATAGAAAACTTGGAGATACACATGTAGGGCTATGATTGAAATAATATACGTTATTTGTGCTTTCTTGAATAGTGTCCAGCTTTTGGAGACAAGCATTGAACGGCTAAAATACAAATGATATGTGATCAACGGTCATAATTGATTGAACAGTGTTCTGCTTTTGGAGATAAGCATTGAACGTCTAAGATGAAAATGATATATGATCAACGACCATAATTGAAAGCACAAGGATTGTGCTTTCTTGAATAGTGTTTAGCTTTTGGAGATAAGCACTGAACGGCTAAGATGCAAATGATATATGATCAACACCCATAATTGAAAGTACAAGGATTGTACTTTCTTGAATAGTGTTCAGCTTTTGGAGATAAGCATTGAACGACTTCTATATATATGTACACACAGAAAAACTTACCAAGAAATATAAACTATATCAACTATAATAATGACTAATTTTAACGAAAACCATCCTGATGTACTAAAAATACACCATGATTTCTATAATCCTGCAATCACCCCATAGACCATGGAGATGGAACGAGTCATCTTGGAATTTATCATTGGTCATAAAGAAAGTGTTGAGAGAGGTGCAAAACAAGCGAAGTTCATCTTGAGCGTCCCACTGGTAAAAAGTCTACTCCAGAGTCATTTCATGATTTCACCTACTTTTCCTGAAATTTACTATAGGATCGAAGAAATGGAGACGAGGTACGTTTGGTGGAAAGCAATAATTTTTTGGGATGGAGTTTTTTTGGACGAAGAACGAAGATTGATCTGTATTGATACCATTATCAATAATAATGTCTCACCAACCTATGTAAAGTCCACACATTTGTCTATAAATAGTTATTTGGTTTCTGTTGGTTTCACTGAATTACTAACTTTTTTTTAAATAAAGGAATACGGCGATGATGCATCGCGAATATATTATTTTTATGACGTGCCACCATTGTGGATTTCATTGGAAGCAATTGTCAATTGATGCATTATCAATGTACTCAAGTCTATAATAAATTGGGATCGGAATGACCTTAGTATGAGTGTGCAGCTATGTAGTATGTTTAATTCAAAATGTTTGAAATTTTCACGTCCTCTAGTTTTTTATTTAATCAAATATATATGTAATCTTTTGTTTTTTCTTTATTTAATAAAATTATTTATTTAATGTTTATCCAAACTGGCTGGTGACAATACTACTCATGTATCAATAGGTTTTTCCGGGATGCCACTACGAACGACGTCCCAATATTTTTTTTTTTAATTATTTCAACGGGCGGGAAGCGCCTGGGAGTGGCGTCCCGACCCAAAAACGCAAATATTTTTTAATAAGTATTATTTTGTCAACTTTAAATTAAGAATGTATTATTTATTTAATAATAAATAATATAAGACTAAAAATTTAGAAATGAGGAATAAAATGAAATATTATTTTTAGTGCAAAATTTAGTGCAAACTGCGGGAGTTGTGCAAATTTTGCACTATTTTTGTGCAGGTTCTGCATTGAAATAGTGCAGGCTGTTGGAGTTGCTTTAATTATATTTGAATTTGCATATGCTAAGTATGAAATTGACTTCTTTTTTTAAAAAAAAACATATAAAATAGGCTAATTAATAATATTATTATTTATTTAATAATAGATATGTTTATTTATTTTCCCTAATAAAATTTAAAAAAATTATGAAAAGAAAAAAACCTAAATAAATAAATATGTTTATTTATTTCGAAATAAAAAATTATAAAATGAAAAAAAAACTAAATTAATAAATATGTTTATTTATTTAGAAACAACAAATTATAAAAAGAAGAAAACCTAAATAAATAAAATAAAATTATTTATTTAATAAAACCGGATTATATGCATAAATAAGTAAAATAAAGGGATTATAT
>BMAC01001361.1:80584-107880 GCA_014905375.1 Phtheirospermum japonicum
TTCCGATTCTCTCTCCGCCTTCGGCCGCCGTGGGCGTAGCTCATACTACACACCGTATCCAAATTCGATACCCTCGCGCCGCCGTGGGCGTAGCTCTGAACTGTGGGTTGAGTCACATACTACACACCGTATCCAAATTCGATACCCTTGCCGGCGTCGCCATCAAATATGGCGTTGAGGTATTAATTACTTCACATTTTCCAATTTTTCAGTCAATTCAATGATAAACCTATCTAAATAAGGTCTTATTTTTATAGTTATTGATTCTGCATTTTGGGTCAAGGGTTTAGTAAACCTATCCTAATTTGCCTTTTTTTCCTTGTCATTGCTGATAGCTGATATCTGTGTATCACTCATTTGGTATTCGGGATTGGGTTTAGGTGGCAGATATAAAGAGGTTAAATGGATTGGTGACCGATCGGCAGATGTTTGCTCTGAAGACCCTTAAAATACCGTTGCCCAGGAGGCATCCCCCTTCCCTAAGATTCTGCAATAATCACGATCACTCTTCTCAACGGTACTCGGGTGTTTTCGTTATATCGGTTATATTGTTATTATAAAATCTGTTATGATTATACTTTTGGTATTTATGTGTTCTTTTAAAAAAGATATTTTTGATGAAATTCAAACTGTACCGCATGATTTAGCTCGTTTTTATGTTGTACAGGAGGTATACATGCTAATATAGTAACATATTATAGATAATAAGTAGAAGCTATGTTGCATCAAGGCTGATTATTGGAGGTCTAGCAGAGTAAATTGATGTTGGTCTTCAGAACCTTTATTTG
This sequence comes from Phtheirospermum japonicum, assembly GCA_014905375.1. Classification (NCBI taxonomy): domain Eukaryota; kingdom Viridiplantae; phylum Streptophyta; class Magnoliopsida; order Lamiales; family Orobanchaceae; genus Phtheirospermum; species Phtheirospermum japonicum. The sequence continues at coordinate 81,373 of BMAC01001361.1, forward strand.
AATTGAGGCATCATTTGTGTCAATCCTTGGCATTATCGAAGGAGGGTGTTAATTTGTTTCATTATAAGGTGTGCATTTACTCCCTCCTATTCAAAAATACATGTCGTTTTCTCTCTCAAAGAATTATTCAGAGTATATGTTGTTTTGTATTTTCAAGACAAACAAGTGAATAGTTTTCCAATATTACTCCTATGCTTATTAATCTACCTAGCAATGAAATTTATAATATATCATTTTCCAATAAATATTAATTTAAGGATATATAGGGTATTTTAACTCTTATTAATATGCATGCAAAAACCTTAAACTTTTTATATTTTGAATGCGATGGAGTAGTAAAATTGAAATATATTAAGAAGATGAAAAAGAAGAAAGCCCTTTGCAGAAGGACAACTGGCTTTCAAGTCTGTCTAATTTTCTTTGTTTCTATGGTTGGTTTTGTAGAAGGACAATGTTTCAAATCAGTGAGAGCATGTTGTTCACCTATTTGAAAATGAGCAAAGTCGACCTCGTATTCCTGAGGAACCTGAGCCGGTAGGTACTGCATCCTGTATTGGGCTTTTTTTAATGGAATTTGTGTTTATGTAAGGTTGTACCATGTATTTAGTTGCTTTGTGTGACAATGTTTCTGTTTTAGATCCAACATGTGCTATGGATACCACAATTCTCTATATCCTAATGCATCATAGATTCATAGGTTATTATTGCACAAAGCTATTTGAGAGTCTAGGATTGGCAACTGATATTGTTATATGACTATATCCTTGTTTCCTATCTTCAACTTCTATTAGAATCTTTCAATCATATGTAAATGGAAGAAAGTAATTCTGATTACATTATTAACTCAATGTAACATTCAAGACCAAAAGGTCACTTTAAAAAAAAAAAAAATCCTCTTTGAGTTGCTTATGATTAGTTTTCAGATATTGGACTAGGCTGCTGTGCAAAGGGTATTTTTGAAGTCCCTTGACAACTACATCAATTGGTGTAAATATTTGGGTATCTTTCCAGTCTGGAGCAAGTATGTTACTTTATTCTAAATGGTTATTTGCACACTTAACTGAGACTGGGATTATAGAGTCCTACAAGTATAGTATCTTGTCAGGGCGAAATACTTATTGCGATGTTCTTTTTTTTTTTTTTTAACGTTGCCTGTATTGTTTGCAGCCTGGAAGCTGTGAGCAAAGAGACGAAGTTGTTGTTTATTGCGTTGTACTTTTTGATATGGGGTGAAGCGGCAAATGTTCGATTTCTTTCAGAATGCTTATGCTATATATTTCATCATGTAGATAACTTGGTATTTTTTACTGACAGAATTTATTTTGCTGTTGGGTTGGTTTATGATTATAGTAGCTTGGATATGAGATTCTTTTATAAACTATAATTGGGGCTCAAAATGCTTTTTTCTTAGACTGTTATATCCTTGGATTTATTTTCATTGCAACAATATATTTTGCTTGGCATGACTTGAATATGCTAGGTCTTGTTCCTTTTTAATTTTTTCTTCCGATTTTAGGTAAACTTTTTTTTCCCCACCCCCCTCTTTTATCATATTTTCTTGTAACATTCTTTTTTCGGGAAAGGTATTTTTATATTTGCGTCAAGATATCGTTAGGTTTGACATGTAAAATTTTTCATTTTTTCCCGTTCTTAAAGTTTCTATTCTAGATAAACTCTTTGTTGATGTTAATGATTTTGGTGTATTTATGAGTGAACTAATTAATATATGCACAATATTTACTATTGGTGGTTTGGTTTATACGTTGGTGAAATGATTAATATATTTACAATATTTAGTATTTATGTTTTTGTGTAATTGTTGGCTCTGACATTTCATTTGCATTTTTTTTTATTTTTTTACAACTTTCTAGAACGGTTATTAAAAGCTCTCTTACAGAAAACTCACTTTCTAGAAGGGTTTTATTAACCGTTCTAGAAATAATACTTTTCTGGAAGGAATTTTTTGGGAGAACATGTCCTTCCAATATATGCGACGTGATCGCTCCTCCAAACTTATCTACACGAGGTTGCGAAAACGAAAAATTGCGAATAATTGGCAAGACATGTCGTACCTATTGGTATTTAAGTTACAGGAACGACACAAAGTCGTTCCTATAGAGCTATAGGCAAATGCCTATAGGAACGACAATTTTGGAACGACTTGTCGTTCCTTTAGACCAAGAGGAAAGACAACAACATCTGTAGGAACGACTTTTGTCCTTCCAGTTGGTCTCATTTGTTGTAGTTTTTTTTGTTTTTTTTTTTTTACTTATTACACACTTTTCTTTTTACTTATTACACACTTTTGTTTTGCCAAAAAAATAGAAAAAAATATTCTTGCTTAATAGCAAATTATTATGTATTTTCTTATTTAATACAAATTATATATTATTTTATAGTGAAATTTCATACTTTATGTTCAAAAAATTAATAAAGTTTCTTACTTTATATCCTTTAAAGTAAGAAAGTTTGTTATTTTATATTCGAAAAAGTAGGAAAAGCTCTTATTTTATAGTGAAATTTCTTACTTTATTTTCTAAAATAAATATATTTTTAATTTATATTCAGAAATAAAAAGAAAAAATCTTACTTTATAGTGAAAATCTCATATTTTATGTATGAAAAAGTAAGAAAATTTCTTATTTTACAGTTAGATTTCTAACTTTATATTTGTTGGGCAAAAAAAAATTCTCGCTGGAAAATTTTTCGGCGGGAGGTGGTGGTGTATTGTTTATTGATATTATTATTATAATATTATTATTATTAGGTGTAACCTTGTAATTGTATATTTATGGTTAGACTATTTGACATTTTGTATAATTAGTCATAGTATTTGATAAAAATATTTTTTTCCTATGTAGTATTTGGCAATTGCCCCAAAATTATATGTACAAACTTGCATAAACTTGTGAAAAAATAAATTTAAACATTCATAAACAATAATTTCACAAGGAAAGAACCCCCTTTCTCCCAAATTTTTTAGTTAACACAAATATGTTTTTATACAAGTACACACAGTAAATACATTTCTATACTAATCTACTTGTACCTCTTATTTACTTAATTCCTCAAGCAACCTCTCATTGGTCGAATTATGACCTCAACTCCTTTCAGATCATTGGAACACCACTTAAACTACCTTCGATTTACTGTCATCAATATCCGGTTGATTCACTCAATGTTTTTTATGATAGAGATGAACTTACTTTCCTTGATAAACACTTTCAAGTAATTCATAAACCTCTCAGTATTTTTCTCTCTATTCGAAATGTATCTTAACTAAAAAAAGTTATAGATAGGACTTTAGAGCTACTGCACTTTAAGGAAAGAATCTTTATAAATCTTTACTTAAATGTGTATGATTGACTGGTCCATCTTTCCAAACAACTCGATTGATTGCCTCCTTTATTAAACGAATCTTCATTCAAAGTTGTGCTTCATAGAAGTTATCTCTAGTTGGATATCTCCATCATTCTAAATCAATACCAATTATCCTGCAAGGCAATCACAATCAACAAATACAATCACAATAGACTTGGGCTGTTAGTTCAATCAACCAATCAAGGAAAGATAATTGTTGGAATAGCAATTCTGAACACAATCATTAAAACTTATTTGCGATCAACTATGTCAATAACACAACTCTACAATTTCCCCCATTTAGCTTTTGATTACAAACCTGCAAGAGCAAGTTAGATGATTGTTCAACCAATACTTACACACAAAATACAAAAAGGGCCAAATAAACATAAATACTAAACTAAATTAAAAAACAATATCTAAATAGTTTAATACAGGCCCAAATTAAATTATTGCGTCGATGTTGGCCGTCGATCGATGGCTGCTTCCCTACGCCTCATTTTCACTCAATTGATCAATGTTCTTCAATCAGAAGTCCAGACCTGCGAGAAATCATCTTTCTTTCTTGACGCGATTCCCCCAACTGTACTAACAACAAAGCAGAACACAACAAAAATGAAAACAAAGAAAGGTTAGAGAGAAAATATATAGAGATTTCAAAAGGGATACAAAACGCTTGGGTTGCCTCCCAAGAAGTGCTTGTTTAACATCCAAAAATCGACGACTTATACGAGCGACGCTATCCGGGATCCAAGAATAGGTGACAATCGTGCCAAGCCTTGGTATTCTCCAAAAGTAAGAACGGGCGATGAAAATCACCAAGGCGGGCACGGAAAGTAGATCATATGATGAGAGAAGTGAAAACGCCAACTAGCTTCGGAGGCCGAAAATAAGAGTAATCAGTCACCACAAAGATATCAAAAGTCAATTGGAGCATGGGGCGATCCTCGATCAATGGAATAACTAGGGCCGTCGAACAAACAGCACGACCATCGACCAACCCGAACTCCTTAATTTCTTTGATATCCCCCTCAATGTTCTCAAAACACATAATTCCATATCCGGTCAAATGGGAGGGGGATTAGACTCCTTTTCGACTCTCTCTTCCACCACCTCAAAACTGAGTTTCAACAATGAATCGGGCGGCACAAAATGAGGCTCGATAAACTCAACTTCCTCCGAAACCGGCACCACAATTCCACCATCCTCACAAAGAGAAAGTAAGCTCGAATCTCCAACATCCTCCGGGCCCTCCAACGGCAACTCTTGTCCAAAACTTCATCAAAAAGCACAAGAGGGGCGATGCACTCAACCAAATCCTCAATAACTACCTCTTTACACACTCCTCCCAAACGAGCGTTCAAGCTTGATCATCATATTCCAAGGTGGATTCCACGACATCAAATATCGGTACCTCATCAAATCGAGGTCGGTTTATCTCGTCACAAGCTTCATGCATTTTTATGGGTGGAGTGGTTATGGTGACATTGTCAGAGTATGATTTGTTACACGAAGGAGACAAGGGATAGTAATCATAGCTCGTATTATAAGAATATGATTCGCGAGGAGCATATGGATTATTATATCTCAAATCGTGATATGTGGTTGGGGGGACATAAGGCTCGAAACTCGGATCATAAGAATTTTATGTAGGAAGAGCAAACGGGTCGTAGCTCGAAGAATAGGAATTGGGTGGAGCATACAAATCATGGCTCTCGCTAAAATAATAAGAGGCAAGTGGGGTGTATGAGGGGTTAAAGCCCGGATCCTAAGAATTTTCAAGCGGGGCATAAGATTCATCAATGATAGGATGATAGAAATTATGTGGTGGGCTGTGAGGACCAAAACCAGGATCGTAGTGATTAGGTGGAGCATATGGATCATTGTGGCTCGAGTTGTATGAATTTGATGACGGGGCCCAATGAATTCTCCACTGATGATCTCTAGGTTCAGGTTGAGGTGAGTAGAACGTCCCCATGAACCGATCGTAAATTCCCTCCCACGTTTTCAAGGAGTCGGGCACTAAATCTATCAACCATGTTCTTGCCTGATCCTTTAACATGGAGAAGAAAAGTTGCATCTTCACTTGATCCTTCATAAGGCCTTGAAGAAGGGAAGTTCATGTCATGGCATCGTAATCTTGGATGAACTTAAGCGAATCTTCGCTCGAGAGCCAATGAAAAGTCGGGAGTTGGTCCAAGTAGAAATCGTCAAGATCGTACACCCGCATTGCAGGACTCAATGGAATGGCCGGTCAAGGAGCACGATAAGCGTACGGGTTGACATACGATTGAGACCCTCGATAGTTAGACATGCCCCCTTTTTTAATGGCTCGTTGAATCTCTGGCCTCAAGGGATACCTTTCATACACAACACTCAATGCACAAGATTAAACGTACCGGCGGAAAATAACAAAAAAATAAATAAAAAGAACAATCACAAACAAACACTACACACAAAAGAAATAAATAAAATCACAAATAAAGGTCACGAAGAGTAAACACAAAAATCGCAACCTTTAGCCTTCCACGACAACGGCGCCAAATTTTGAATCGAACATTTAACACTTACTTTATATTAAAATAAAAGTTCGTCCGCAAGAGAACAAAGAAATTATAAGTTGTAAGTTTGACTTGAGTCGAATCTCTTGAGGAAGACTAATCGGAAGTAATTTTCGTGTTTGATTCATGAATAAGAAAATAATGAAAAGCGATTACGCTAAACACGCGGTCAAATTTGGTTTGAGAAGTTGTAGTAACCAAGATGATGATTTAAACGACGAGCAATGAAAGCAAAAAATTTTAAAACATTAATAAAATGAGGGTATAGGGATCCAGAATCGTCTCCACGATCAATAGACATTTTATCGAACACTTAATCTACGAGCTGGGGTTGTTAATCCCAACTTGTAGATTAAATACCCGACAATCCCAATTGGTGGTTCTAAATGATTCTAGGCACTAGACCCATGAATTTTAACCAACACTCATCAACAAGTTCAATAATTTAGTATAAAACACACATGAACATCCGAGCAAATATGAAAAGCTTGAAGAAAGCAACATGAACATTAACAATGGAGAAAGCAACAATAATTATTATCAAATGAGTTTATGAGTATCAAACATCTAACATAATGAGAGATTTCAATAAAACTAACTACCAAAACAATAACATAACAAACACCACAAAAACACATAATCATGGCAAACACGAATTCGAATAATTAAAGAAGGGAAATCGAAAACTTACTAATTAACAGGGGAGAACAACATCGTTCAAACAAGAAGTTAAACTAATGAGAATAATGCTTACGTCCAAAAACCGAGCAGTGATTAACAATCTAAAATTTACTAAGAACTGGAAAACTAGAGTTTGAATAGGGAAAGGGAAGATAAATGAAGAAAATGAAGAACACTCTTGGGCTGTCAAACCCTAAGAGGTTCAAGAGGTGGTTCTCGGCGCAGTCTGTTACAGTCTGATATCCATCTGAAGAAAGACGTCGTTTAAATAGTGTCGGACAAGGCGGGATTTGTGGTAAGTTTGCATGAAAATGGCGGTTGTCGATCGACCGTCGATTTTCATTGACCGACAGTGTCTCTGGCATCAACCTCCATCGACGCCGGCCGTCGTTCAATGGTGGCACTTGGATATCGGCGTGTAGATCAACCAAGGTTGTCAACTCACTGGTGGGTGCCCATCGATGTCATGTCGATCAATGGAGGCTGGAAGACCTCGGCACATCGATCGATAGTTACTTTTCAACGTCGGTGTCGGTGCTACATTGACGATGCGTCGATCAACGGTAGCTCGACGTCCCTCGCCCGGTTTTTTTTGTCGTTCTTAAGCTGAAACAGATAATAAAATGAAATTAGAATGACAACTTACAAACAAGAGAGAAAAGGTGATAGAAACGAAATGACCTACAAAAATACTAAAATGAAGAAAAGCGAGAGAAAATACGACCTATAACCCGTTATAACACACAAAATAAAATGCAAAAACAAATGGAAAACACATATAAACATGTACAAATCATGTTTCTCGGACATATAGTGACTGCTCAAGGCATTGAGGTCGACCCAACCAAAATTGAGGCGGTAAATGATTGGAATGCACCGACCACTGTGAGTGAAGTTTGCAACTTCTTTGGTTTGGCTAGTTATTATCGTAAATTTATTGAAGGATTCTCAAAGATAGCGAGACCCATGACGAAGTTATTGAAGGATTTCTTTGGAGTGAAAAGTGCGAAGTGAGTTTTCAAGTTTTAAAAAGGAAACTAACATCAAGCCCAGTGTTATCTATTCCAGACCTTACAAAAGATTTCGTTATTTATAGCGACGCCTCTAAGTAAGGACTTGGTTGCGTACTCATGAAACACGGGAAAATTGTGGCTTATGCTTCGAGGCAGTTAAAGCCGCACAAGTTGAATCACCCAACGCATGACTTGGAATTACCGGTTGTGGTTCATGCGCTGAAGATTTGGCGACATTATTTGTATGGAGGAAAGTGTGAGATTTTTACAGACCACAAAAGTTTGAAATATTTGTTCACTTAAAAGGATTTGAACATGAGGCAGATAAGGTGGCTCGAGTTAGTAAAGGACTACAACTGTACCATCCAGTATCACCCAGGCAAAGCTAATGTGGTAGCTGACGATTTGAGTCAAAGAAAAAAACACGAGGAGAGTTAGTCTTCCTAACGACAATTCAAGATTAGTTAGTGGGTGATTTCTCAAAGTTGAGTATTGAGGTAGTGCTGCCTCGGAGAAGTACAAACTCAATCTTATCTACTATGGTGGTACATCCACCTTAAGGGAGAGGATTAAGGTGGTTCGATCTCAAGATGAGTCACTAAAGAAAGTGAAAGAACAAGCACTACAAGAAAACTTGATGGCTATGCTGATGGCCATAAGGCCGTCAACATTACTGGCGGATGACGTTCCCGAAGGATTTACTGACGGCCTAGGCCATCAGCAAAAGTCACCGTCAACCCCTCGGGGAAAGACTGGGAATTTATCCCGCTTAATTATCCTGACGGCCTTGCCCGTCAGCGTATTTCCTGACAACCTTGGCCGCCAGGATATAGTTTTTTTTTAATATGAATATATATACTGACGACCTTGCCCATCAGCGTATAAGTCAATTGTCCCTAACGGCCAAGGCCGTCAGAATTCTAACCTAAAAAATTGGTACCACTTCCTTCACCGCCTCATTCTGTCAAAACAACTTAAAAAATAAAAACTCCGCCTCCACCTCCTTCCTTTCCCGCTTGCTGTCCGTCCACCGCCCAGATGCCTGCCGTCCGCCGCTCTCTGCCATCCCTCCCCCGCCGAACTGCCGCCCACTTCCGCCCAGCCGCCGCCCACAGCTGCCCAGCCGCCGCCCTCTGCCATCCCTCCGCCGTCCGCCGCCGCCTCCACAAGTAATTTATTATTATTTTTTTAATTATTATGAATTAGTGTTAATATTTTATAATTAGGGTTTTATTTATTATATATATATATGTTTGATATTTGATGTTTGTTAATTGAATTAGTTTTGATTTGTATTTAATTATGTTTGATTAGATTTCAATTAGGGATTGAATTAGGGTTTTTTATTTTTTTATTTTTTATTTTAATTTCAGTTTTTAATTTGTTTGTATGAGTGTGTTTTTTAATTTTAATTTAAGTTTTTAATTTGTTAGTATGGATGTAGGTGTATTTTTAATTTTAATTTAAGTTTTTATTTTAAATTTAAAAAATATATCCAATTTTTAAAGTATTTCTAATAAAAATAAAAATTACTAATTAAAATTTTGTCATTATTTTTAGTTTTAATTAAAAAGTCTGTTTTAAAATTATGTCATCATTTTTTTTAAATAAAAATTTATTTTTTTTAAATCAAATTTGGGATTTAGAAAATTTTAATATAAATGAGAGTTAATTTATCATTCTGTTTATATTTTTATTTGAAAACAGATTTATAGTTTTTAAAAATATTTAAATCAAATAAAGATTTATTTAAAAATATGTTTTTATTTTCTAGTTAAATAATTAGGTTTCAAGCAGAGTTTAATTTTGAAATGAAGTTTTGATTTCAAACTAGGGGTCTAATCGTAAATAATTTTGAATTTAGGGTTAAATGGGTAAATTAAGGCTCTTACACTTTCAAGCGAATTCGTGTCACCTTGACCTGATGCTAATGCTACCTTTAGAATATTTGGAAACACATGTAGATCAACGATTGATGTTTGATACATTGACACTAAATTAGAAGAAAACAGAAGTAAATGATCTAAATTAATTTTTATATATATATATATCCCTGAAAAAAATATTACTTTAAACAAAACTATTATTCCCTCCGTCCCACAAAAATAGTCCACTATTTCATTTTCGTCCGTCCCACAAGATAGTCCAGTTACCATATTTAACATATCATTAATTTTTCATTTTCACACATACCCTTAATTAATATTCTTGAAATACTAGTTTTATACCTCGTATATTGAAAATTGATGATTACAATGCAAGATCTTACTATTCCAATAACAAATATACTAATTCCAATACTGATTTATGAGTATTAATTGACATTAATAAATTGAAGAAGGGTATAATTGAAAACACTAACTAAATTAATGACTTAACTATATAAACTATCAATTTCTTAATATATATATCTATATATATGGTTGGATTCAAATGGAACCATGTCATTATATGTGAAACTAAGGACTCATCTTGACCATTAGATTGGATAATCTTGATGGTTGAGAACATGACATGTCAGCAGTGTATTTATGTAAAATATTGCATTAAATTAATAAAAAGAGTATTTTGGACATATAACAACGTTTATAAAGAGCGCTGCATTGCTCTTTAGAAAGCACAACAGATAAAGAAAAAAAAAGGCACTGCGACTTTATACAAAAGCATCACAAAATTCGTTTACAATTACGGGCAAATTCAAAAATTGAAAAAAAAAACTCAAATCTTCAACAAACCATAACTTTCTCAATTTTTTTTCGTTTTAAATAAGATATATATCAAATTAATCACATTCTCAAGATCTACGATATAAGATACATATTGCATGTTTAAAAACATGAAAATAAATACATGTAATTAAATTAAAAAAACTTGACGGTAAAAGCATCGCATATGATAATATTTAGCACTACATTGATATGTACAAAAGCACCACTATTTACGAGTAAGAGTCTTGATTTTACTATATAACTAGTGCTTTTATAATAAAGTAGCAATGCTTTTTTTATATGTTGGCAGTGCTACAAGCTTGACAATCTCAGGGGTGCTTTTTTCATATTGTGGCAGCACTTTTTTACTACACTAAAACTGCTTTTTTGGCCCAACTCATAGTAAGCCTAATGCTTAACAATTCTCCAGCCCATGATTTGATAAAAAGTTGACCCAACATTCAACCCTACCCGATTCAACCAGCCAGAGCCGTTCACCATCACCAGTCAGTCGCCGCCTGCGCAAAGCCACCACCGTCCAACCAAATCTACAATTTTGGCACAACCAAAACAATACAATATATATCGACAAAGAATTAAGAATCAACAGTCCCAGAGATCCCCAACAACAACGAGCAGTTACTCAAGAGATCGACGGAGCGCCGTCGTGTCGGTGAATTACAGACTGGAACCGGAGAACCCGCTCCCGGCGGCCTACAACGACGGTGTTAAGGCCGTGGGTTGGTTCAGGCTACAGGACTTCACCACCGCCTACCGAACGCCGCCGCCCGATTTTGACGATTCGCGTTCACCGCTGATTCGCGTTCTGCTCGGGGCAAGGCGGCGCTCGGCCACACCTGGGTCACCGGCTCACGGAGAGTGAGAAGGGATCGGGGGAAATCAGGGAAGGGGGATGGGGAGGCGCCGGTGATTGCGCTAGCTGCCATCTTCAACCGGTGTTCGCGTTCTGTAAACCCGTCGCCACCGCCTACCAAACACCGCCAGTTCGTCGTCACCGGTGCTTTTAGAGGGGGCGGAGCGGCGCGCCTCGCCGCTACGAAACGCCGCCACCGCTGCCATCGTGGTTTCACTGCCACCTGCCGCCGCTTCGTGATGCCTTCACCGGAGAATCGTCGAGCCGCCGCCGTGGTGAAGCCGAAGGGGGGATTGCTGGCCGATTTATGTTTTGGAAAGAGAAAGATGAGAAACGGGGGAGAAAAGAAGGAAGAAGGGCTGGACGAATTAGGTTTTGAAGATTTGGTATTTAATCTGATTAAGAGCATTTGTAAAAATACATAAAAACCCTTGTCCTTCCATATATATAATTTAATGAATTTAAAAAATAGAAAAAATCTTGTCCACACATATTATTAGATCTAAGGTCAAGATTGGTCCCTATGTTCACATATATTGACGGGGTTCTCATTTGAACTCAATCCTATATATATATATATATATATATATATATATATATATATATATATATATATATATATACTGGAAATGTTTCCTGTCAAATTTAATTGCCATTTTAGGAAATGCGCGATCGATTTCCATTCAAATTTGTTTATTAATTATTGTGTTAAATTGTATCCAATTATAACGTTTGATCTGTAATTAATTATATTGTGATATATGTATGCACCCATTGTATTATATATATATTGTTCATGCATGGGAGGCCGCGGTGATCATCCGGGATTTTAAAAAAAAGTGTATATTTTACATGTATGGGAGGCCGGGTTTAATTTTATTTATATATATTATTGTCATTGGTGTTGTTGGTTGTATACCGTCGGATGTTGACGTGGGTTACGGCGCCGGCCGGGAGGTGTTGTCCCTCCAATAGCGGGTTTTCAAATAATATTTAAAAAACGTGATAGGGTGTCATGAGGTTTTATTTAAATTTTCAAAATATTTTTAAAAAATGTGACGGTGGTAATTGCTTATTTGGAACCTTGGCGAAGTGACGCGATTCATATTGTTGTAGAGAATCAATTATATATAGATCACTCGTTTGAGAATTAATATCAAATAGAGAATTTTGAAACTAAGTTTCGAATTATTCCAATATTCCTTAAACCCGTTTGAGATTTAGTATCAAATATAGAGTTTGATACTAAATTTCGAATTGTCCCATTTTTGGACAGTTTGAGAATGTGACTTGTAGTATGGTTATCTTATGTGTGTGTGTTTTTTTAGTTTTGAAATTTCGGTTTATGCATCTCTATAATTGTTCTCGGGTGCACTGAAATATACGTGTACTACGAGAATTGAGGGGAGATGCTGCCGAAATTTTAAATCTAACAAAAATGCATATTTTAAGATAATACATACTACTAAATGTAACGTTCTTGAATGGGATAGAAGCCTTACCAATTATAACTCGAATTACTCATTCTTCTCGTAATGCTGTCAAAATTTTGCCACGTACTTTTCCGCCCATTGATTCTAGAATCACGAATAACACTCAAAAATCTTATGATGGCTCCTGATCGTAGTTGGATGCACAAATGGAATATTGCCGGATTTCTAAATCTAGCGTTCGTGGCCGGTGCAGATAGTTTTGTACAATTTGCACTCATGCATGATTCTGCAGAGAGGCCGGTGATAAACTGAAATGCCCTTGCCCACGAACTAAGTGTAGGAACTGTAGTTATCGATCTATCGATGAGATAAAATGTCACCTCGGTACCAAAGGGTTCATTGTTGATTACTACAGTTCGTATCCGAGCTTGAAGCGAGACAAACTAGATTGGTGGGCAACTTGTAAAATTAAAGCTCGATCAACGGTGGATTATATCGAGGCTCGCGTGCTTGAAAAACAGTCATTCCAAGATGTTGTAGAAGCATTTCCTGCAATACAATTGGAGGATGTCGACTTCCAATTGAACGACCCTTTCAATCATGAAAATGTCAAGTCGGTCGATGATCGTGATTTAGAAGAGTCCGAAAGCGAAGAACTAGTATTAACTGAAGAAGACGAAGAAAACTACGAAGATGAGTCTGAAAGTTAGGGTTGAGGTTCGAAGATTTTATGAGTGTTAATGATAATCTGAACAATCATATATATATATATATATATATATATATATATATATATATATATATATATATATATATATATATATATATATATATATATATATATATATATATATATATATATATAATTTTATTTATTAATAAAACTATGTTGTATGTTAGATGCCTGGCACGGGTCCGCATAATCGTCGGATTTCTCTCAGCTCGTTGTCCTCGGGACCCCATGAGGATGACAATAATGTCGCCGACTTATCTATTGATGATACTGTTCCACCTACCCCATCTGATGAGGCGGGGAGCACGCCCGATATAGAGGTCAGGAATACAGGGATCGAGGTATTCGTGCTCGGAATTAGGTAAGTAACATTTTAATCAATTTTGTTATGAGTTCAATATATAATTTAATTATTTTACATATATTGAAATTAATTTATTAATTTCTAGGTTACGAAGTCCGTCAAAGGAATTGCCGACCTGTTTGAGGACTATACACGAGTCTCGTATCCACCCTTATCCACCCAGCAGGGTGGAAATTTGAGCACATTCCGGACAGCCATCGTCAAACGGGGTGGCCTCGTTCTAGGGTAATTTTGTTTATTTATTTATTTTGTGTTAAGTAAATTGACTAGTTATTTTGTTTAATTGTGTTTTTTTTTTGTAGGGGTTGGTGTGGTGGGATAGAGGTATATACGATGAGAATGCCATCAAGACGGCATTCTATATAGCGATGCGGGATTCTTATAAGAGTCGTATATACGAGTGGAAGAAGGCGTATCGACTGGAGGGGACGATACCTTCCTGCGTAGGGGAGACAAACTGGAATAGATGGCTGGTGGAGTTTCAGAAGCCTGAGGAGGTAGAGAAGTCTGAGAAGGCCAGGCGCACAGATTGAGCGAGCCCGGAGGCCCTTCGACTGGTATAGCGAAGCACCGAGGCGTGCCTATGCCAGAAAATCGACAAGCCGCCGAAATTGTAAGTTGATAATAATTTTATATTTTAAGTAATTAATTATATTATTGACCATGTATAATTTTATATTTTAATTAATTCATTATATTATTGTAAATGTATCTTTATATACAGGCTGCTCGGACGAGTACGCAGCCCAGTAACTACGACCTTCTTCTGAAGTAACATCGAAATCTCTACGGCACATTTACGGATCCCAAAGCCCAGAGGATAGCTGTAAGTTTATATATTATATTTGAGTTATTTAGTTTAAAATCTGTTAAAAGTTGTTTATTAATAGTAACTGAGAATTTTCATATCAGGAGGACTATGAGAGGGCTTTGGAGCAGAGGCGTGCTTCGTCATCTGATGATACCGACACTCAGGTAGACCCGAACGAGGTCTATCTAAAGGTTTTCGGGAATAAGAAGGGTCAGCGCTATGGCCTTGGATGCTTCGGGAAGGCTCGGAAGGGCAGTACTTCTTCCACCTCCACCGCCGATGTTCGTCAGCTTCAGACGCAGCTCCAGTCCCAGCAGACGCAGCTTGAGCTAGCCAACTAGGAGATTCAGTGGATCCGCCAGGAGCAGGTGCTGGAGATTCAGCGGATCCGCGAGGAGCAGGAGCGTTCCCAGTTGGCGCTCCAGCAGCAGATTGATGCCGCTGTTACCCTGGCCATTTCTCGTCAGCGTCCTACTCAGCTTCCTACTGATCCAACATTCGATGGTGATAATAATTAGGTGGATGGAGAATTCTGAATTTTTTAATACTTTGGAATATTTGAATAATTTGTTTTGATTTGAAATATTGGATAATTTGTTTTGATTTTGGATTACTGGATAATTTGTTTTGATTTTGGATAATTTGTTTTGATTTTTAACTATTGGATAATTGGATAATTTATTTTGGTTTATCTAGAATTTTATTTATTTATTATTTTTTTTAATTCCATTATTAATTAATGTATCAGAAAATTTTATAATATTTTAATTTCCTTACTGATGGCCTACTAACGGGTGGGCCGTCAGTATATTTTATGACTTGCTGACGGTCTAGAAGCCACCACCAATACTGACGGTCACTTTACCGCCAGGAATACTGATGGTCTTCCCATCAGGATGGTATCAGATATTCCTGACTGTTAAACTCCACCAGGAGTACTGACGGTCATTTCCTAACGGCTTGGGCCGTCACGAATACTGACGGGAACGTTACTTGTCAGGATACTATAACTCTGACCACGAGAATGCTGACGGCCAGTATCCGTCAGGAGGCCGTCAGTATTCTATATACTGATGGCTTCCTGATGGATATGGCCGTCAGTATGGCCGGACTTTTTTGTAGTGAAGCGTTGTGTGGGAGTGACAAGGGTTTCTTTATGACTACCGACGTTGTTTTAGTGTACAAAGGAAGAATGTGTGTGCCTAAAGAAGAGAGTTTATTAAGGAAAATTTTAATCGAAGCTCATAATACACCGTACACCGCTCATCCAGGTGGTACCAAGATGTAGCAAGACCTTAAGAAAATCTTTTGGTGGAAAGGTATGAAAAATGATATGGGAAAGTTTGTGGAGAGTTGTCTGACTTGTCAGCAAGTCAAAGACGAACATCAATGACCTCATGGATTACTTAAGCCACTTGGGAACATTTATCTATGAAATTTGTTGTCGGTTTACCCAGGACGCTTAGAGGAAATACAACAATATGGGTTGTCGTTGATAGATCAACCAAGTCTGCATACTTTTTGTCGGTAAATATGACACTAAATATGAATCAATATGCACAAATTTACGTCAAGGAGGTTGTAAGATTGCATGGAATTCCAACAGCAATAGTGTCGGATAGGGATGCTTGTTTCACATCCAAGTTTTGGGGAAGTTTGCAGAATGCCTTGGGGCCAGTCAGAGCGTATAATTCAAGTCCTCGAGGACATGTTGAGAGCTTGTGTTCTTTGCGTAAATGGTGACTAGGAAACACTTCTACCATTGATAGAGTTTGCTTACAATAATAGATTCCAAGTTACAATTGGAATGGCACTATATGAAGCATTGTATGGGAGGAAGTGTAGGTCTCCAATTTTTTTGAATGAAGATGATGAAAGAAAATTGTTAGGACTAGAGTTAGTTGAAGAAATGGTGGAAAAGATCAAATTAATTCGTGAGAGGATCAAAGGAGTTCAAGATCGACAAAAGTCGTACGCGGACAAGCATATGAAAGACATGTATTTCGAGGTACGGGATAAAGTGTTTTTGAAAGTGTCACCAACCAAAGGAGTTATTCATTTTGGTAAAAAAAAAGGAAAACTCCGACAAAGGTTTGTCAGGCCATTTGATATTCTTGATCGAGTGGGGGACCTAGCTCATCGTTTGGCTTTACCACCCGATTTTGCTTCGTACATAATTTTTTTCATGTATCGATGTTGAGAAAGTATGTTCATGACCCAAGTCATATTATCAATTATAGGACTTTGGAAGTCAATAGGGATTTGACATATGAAGTGACACCATGTGCAATCTTAGAGAAGAAAATTCGCAAGTTAAGAAATAAAAATATAAGGTACTTTGGAATCGACATTGCAAAGATGAAGCAACTTGAGAACGAGAAGAGAAGTTATACGCCAAATATCCGAATATTCTAAATTTAGGTACGTACTAGAGTTTTCAAGGTCAAAAATATATTAAGTGGGGTAGGCCGTAATACCCGGTTTAATTAGCACTACTAATTTATACTCATCAATATATTATTATTATTATTATTTTATGTATTTATTTTTTACTTGGCCACACTACTTCATTCATTAGGAACCAAGAAAGATTTTTTTAAAAAACACAACAAGCATTTCTTATAAAAGAAGCGGCTGCTATGTTTTTATAAAAACTTGCGAGTTAAGTCACATTCCATCCTTTCAGTCGAGGGTTTTAAGAGTTGTTTTTCAAAAACATAAATACATAAAAATAAAAATATCAGACTAAGGGAACTTAAACTCCCACGTCTCTTCCTTAACCCCACTAACCCTAATATTACTAATAAGACTTCAGCGTTAATATCCTTACGCTTTCAAAAGAAAAAAAAAATCTTACGCAGCAATATTGGTTTGACAATCGGCAAAATGAGGTAAAAATATTTTATCTCTTAGTTAAAAGAACTTTCAAACCTAGCCGCATTCTGGTTTTTGAAGAAATCACTTGTACTTTGAAACTAATGTAAAGTTATTTCCAACATATGTATTAACTTTTATGTTTTACAAGTTCCCCTCATTTCTTTGAAGTACAGTTCATCTGGTCATTCATGTATAAACGTATTAATATTGTTATATTTTACTTATCATCATTACACACACATACATAATAATAATAATAATAATAATAATAATAATAATAATAATATAAGACTAAGGGAATTTAAACTCCCACATCTCTTCCTTAACCCTAATATTACTAATAAGATTTCAGCGTTAATATCCTTACACTTTCAAAAGGAAAAAAAAAATCATACGCACCCATATTGGTTTGACAGCCAGCAAAATGAGGTAAAAATATTCTATCTTAGTCAAAATAACTTTCCAACCCATCCGCATTCTAAATTTTTAAGAAAGCACTTCTACTTTGAAACTAATGAAAAGTTGTTTCCAACATATGTATTTTAACTTTTATATTTTACAAGTTTCTCTCATTTCTTTGCAGTACTGTTCATCTGGTCGTCCATGTTCAATTATTTATTTTACTTTTATTTTATTTATATTTTAAAGAAAAATAGATGATAGCCCATGTTAAATTTATTCTAGTCTAATATATTTCAATTATTTTAGCCCAAAATTCATAAATTATATTAGTGATAGTTGATTATATAGGAGAATTTATCGTTACTAATTCAATAATTAATGTGATTTATTTTATAAAAAAACTTCACGACACATCTACTTTCAAAACGCGATTTTAATACTTTATTTCTTATCTGAATCATTAATATTTGTAATTAATATAGAATATTTTATACGTAATTTTGTTAGAGTTGTTGGACGTGAGTTAATTTGTCTAATCTGCTTTTAAATTTTAGGTCTCAACCTCAAAATATTTTTCGAATCGCATAAAGTACTGACCATTTTTTTTAAGTGGTTAAGTTAGTCAAGAGTTATGACTGTCATAGTTAATATAACACATAATATATATCTATTTTTTTAATATATTACTAGTAAATTATTATATTTTGATTTAAACACACACAAACATATGCTAGAATTGTTGTACACTAAGCATACGGAAGGTTTCCATTAGACATTCATATTTTTTAAAGGGAAAAAAACTTTTTGCCCCCAAACTATTTCGGTTTTCACAGTTTACCATACGAACTTTTTTTGGGATAAAAACCACCATCTGAACTATGCGTTTTTTGCAACTTACTCCCTGAAATTAGAATTTGGTGGTTTTGGATACCAAATCCGGTTTGTTAAGGATTTTTTTTGGTAAATTCACTCCTTATTTCTAATCCTCCCCCCTTTCTCCACCCTAATCTACCATTTCTACAATGATAAAGGCACGACGGTTCTTTAAGCCGCGAAATGTCGTTGCTAATCTTCTTCGCCATGGAGAGGGAGGTCCGTCGTGCCGTTATCATTGTAGAAATGGTAGATTAGGGCGTTGAAAGGGGGGAGGATTAGAAATAAGGAGTGAAATTACAAAAATAAAACCTTAACAAACCGGATTTGGTATCCAAAACCACCAAAATTCTGATTTCAGGGGGTAAGTTACAAAAAAATGCATAGTTCAGATGGTGGTTTGTCCCAAAAAAAAAAGTTCGTATGGTAAACTGTGAAAATCGAAATAGTCTGGGGGGCAAAAAGTTTTTTTTCCCTTTTTTAAACAAAAATGCATATTTTAAAGGTTAAATGTCATACTTTTTTAGCATGTATATTTATGTTAACTATGACATTTCACCGTAAAAATATGTATTTTTGTTCAAGTAATATAACGGTATAACAAAAAAAAAATCGTACAGTAAATTAATTAAAAAGACCTATTAAAATATTTATATTCGGGCAGCACAGAACGAAAAAGTTTTCTGGCTACGCCCCTGTGTATAAGTGTATTTAATCTTGTTATATTTTACTTATCATCATTACACACACACACACACACATATATATAAAGAGATTATTGACTAGCAGGGTAAGGATTTGTGTTTCCTTTTGTCGTAGTTTCAACCGTCTTTCGTTTTCGCCTCGTAATAGTTTTTAAGTTGGCCGTATTGTCTTTTAGGTGACAAAGATTTCGGAAATCAAGGATCTTAGGAGGAGCTATGCATAGCATCACATATTTCTCATATTCGCAACACTATATCAAGGTAGGAAAATTTCTAAAACTATTTTTCTGTCTATTATGATCATTGTATGGTATATTTACGTTTAATCGATTCAACATGTGACATTTTATATCGACTATATAGCCTTCGGGCGACCACAAAGCCTCCGGGCGACTATATAGCCGTCGGGCAATAGGGTACGTATTGTGGCGGAATTCACGTAAACACATTTAAGACGTTTCTTTTATTCATTAATATATTTTGGCAAAAACTCAAATGTGACGGTCACACGGGTCTTCTGTCATGACGGAGCCCCAAACCCAATATATCTGTCTAATCCGACCCAATTTGATGGATCAAATCCGAGTTTGAATAGGTATAGAGTTCCGTTACATGATAAATGATACATTTGGCCTTCACACAGGAGACTTGCTCAAATATTTTTCGTATCGTGATTGTGTGGGACACATTTTTCACTTGTTTTGTTGCTCATACCAAAATATTTAATATTTTTAAGTTGACGGAGCAAGACAACATATGACGAGGGGATTTGATTTTCTAATAAATATTTAATTGCGCAATACTAGTATTTTTATTTTAATTCTTGGCTTCACGAAAATCACTTTCTGAACTTGTTTACGACCGCTGACTCTTTTAATAAACTATGGATTTGTTTTTAACTAATTCCATCATTTGGGTTGTGATTATTTCTGAGCTACTTTAGTTTTTAGAAAGGAAAAAAAAGAGGGCTTTCATACTTATTGTAGATCAATGCACTCATTTCATTTTATTATTCTGTTATTGGAATTAGTGACCAGGTTGGAAATTTTGCTTGCATGGTCGGTTGCCCATGCAAATAATAATCCTAAGTGGGGCGATTTGTCATATCACAAAGACATGTGCATGTATAATTTTGCAAAGATGCTTGCGTGCTGGTGTAAATGTTTGAGTAGGATAGATAAAATTATCTATCCTACGAGGACCGACTCCTCCTCCACAAAGGAGACTTGTACAAATGATAATAACAAAATGCTCATGCCCGAGCATCTTTTATAATCATAGTCAATTTCTTTTTTGAGTTGGTCATGCTAGATGAGCATTTAATTCATATGCTGATGGTATCGCCAAGTTTTGCTTCTCTATCTGCTTCGTTCATTTGGGCGGGCGAAATGCTTCCTTGTTGATTGAAAGTTGCTTTTTCTTGCTCAAGAAAATACTACAGATTTGAGAACCGCGCATATAAAACCTATATAGTTCACTTTTTTTTTTCCTTAACAGTACGTTGTAGATAATTATATCTTCAGATGTGCTTAGTACACTAAAAATGTATCTTAATCTCAAGTCATCCGTTGCTGAGAAACTATATAGAAACTAATAGTAGTTACGAGAAATCTTAAATCATCAAACCTAACTGGTATGACCCACAATCTAATAGAGGCATGTATATTCTAACTTCGAGATATTATCAACTTTTATAGATCAAGGGAGTGTCTACAATCACCCAAAGTCAAAACACTATCAAACAAAAAAATATATTCTGGTGATTTCCAGCCTCTAGCTAAAAGACTAAGAAATACAACACTCTTACAACTTATTCATCGAACACTTTTAAATTAATTTAATATTAATTTCTTTTTGTAAACACTAGAAGATTCTGATTCCAGTTACTTTTGTTTCTCAAACAGTACATCACTTTCTAAATGCATAAATATTTGCATAACACTTCCCAAACTAATTAATGAATCTCATTACTTGAGATCATCAGTCATTCTGCTATGTCTCGAATTCCAAACACAGCTATAAATAAATCATTCAGAGGTGCAGATCAGACACAATATATAATATATCCATTCACATCATATCATCAACTTCATTTACATTAAGAACACACACGGCATAAGAGAACCCTAGACAATCAGAATATTCAATTTTGCAGCGACAAAACATGACATCACACAACTGATATAAATAGTCAGGCTCGGAATAAACACCTGGTCTGATATATAGCAAAAGACGGCATCAAAATGATTCTTCCGATCAAAATAACTAACTAAACAAAAGCAGAGTTTCTTCAAGCACTTCCAAGTGGCAATACGTTCAAAGCACTAACTTGAATCCAACCGACAGAAAATCATCCCTGCACACACATCACAAACCCAATTAAAAAAAATCGTATTGGGTAACATAAATGATACATTAGAACTAAAAGCTCATGAAATGATAAATTAGTGATAAGGGCTTAAGCTTAACCTCTTCTTCTTCCTAATCTCTTTTCCCTTCTTCCTCTGCTGCTGAGCCTTCAGTTTTTCAATCCCCACTTTACCAGGACTATAAGGCGAGACAAGGCTCCCAACACAAACACAAGCATCAAACACTGGATCATGGGCCGTGGCCCCAAACGAAGCACTCAAACCTTTAACACAAGCAATCGTCACACTCTTCTTCCTCAAATTATACCAGTTAAGACACATCCCTTCGTAATTCAACAGAACCTCATCACCGCTCTTCGAATAAGCCAACGGACACAGATTCACACTAGGATTAGGGATAGGCGGGTCAAACCGAAGCAATTTACGCCAAGACCCCTCCACTCCATATTCTTTCATCACCCAAATCTCGGAGCTGTTATTCTTTCCAGAGATAACAGCAGCAAGGCACCCTCCCATTACCTCCACCGACAACAAATGGCGACTCAAACTAAATTCTGGTGGGGAGACAAATTTGTGTTCTTCCTCGGCAAGATCAAACGCCATTATCATCGCATCTAAGCAGTAATCGCGATCGAAACCAGTATGCAGAGCATTATTTAGATAAACGCCCCATGTTTTACTATGACTCAACTTATAAGGGAAATCCTCGATTTTTTTCCAGGAATTTGATTTAAGACTGTAAATCTTAGTCTCGGAACACAAGCACCCACTTTGCGCACAATCACAACCGGGGCCCAACCTAACAACTTTATAATCGTCGTGCTTAGAATCATAGCCCAGTGCATATCGTCCCTGACTACGACTACCCTCGGACGATTTTGGCAATTCGTTGAGCTTTCGCGTGGAAGGGTTCCACAAAACGACGTCGTCGGAGTCGGACACGAGGAGGACAAGGCCATTGCAAGAGCCTGCTACGTGCTGGGGTTTGAATCGGATGTTTCCAGTGTCCAATCGCTCGAAGGAATCTAGATCGACGTAGAAAAGCTTGGTGGATTTAACGATGAGGGTGCGATTGGAGTTGGTTTCGGCGGAGTGACATAGATGCTGTTTGATGAAATCCTTGCCGTCGATCATCGAGCGCCATGGCTTGGAAACACAACGGGAACGCAGGAGAGACTTCACCGGAAGTCGGCTGAGGATGGTTTTGATGATTTCCGGCGGTACATCAGACATTTTGAATTTGAAGGGTTTTTCAGAAATGGTGTGGGAATCGATGGCCGTTTCAGAAATGGTGTGAGAACTTATGATGGCGGTTTCCAGGATTTCTGTGATTGGGATTCGGGAAATCTTTTTTCTCCTTCCTAAAATGCCCTCGATCTACACTAAACCACGTTTAACGTCCATCAGAATATCCCGGAGACTATTAGATTTTCAATTATATTTTGATAGGTTTTGTTTATATGAAAAAAAAAAAAAAAACACTTATTTTTATATAAAGAGACAACACATACTAAGAAATCTAATAATTAATAAAAAAGCGAAAACTAGACTTAAAGAGTAAAAGTAAATTAATTTGTGTCAAAATCATTGTTCAAAAATTGGGTTAGGGGGGCATTTAGACGCTAGGTCCGGCTACGGGTCCGAAATCGTCAGTTCCCAATTCCTCAAACAGGAACTATATCGGAATCGTGATCTTACGATTTCAATTACGGTGTCAGTTCCTCCAGGTTCCGATTACGATTTTAACCTGAATCGTCTATTTTTTCTAAATCATATCATTTTAAGTAATAATTTCTTTATTATATATGATTGATTATATTATTTATAAACATAATACATTATCTAATTAAAGAATATATTGAAAAAAAAATTAAAACTAAAGGAACTGACGGTTCTAATCGCTGATTCACAATGTTTTAAAATTTGAAAACGTAACCGAAACTGTTAAAGCGTGTTCTGATTTTGAATCATTGACCACGTTCCGGTTACGATTTTGAACTCGTTTTCAATTCCATTTGGTCACGTCTAGTTTCTAGACTTTGAGATTTTGGTCGAAATTGGCCCTACTAGCTATGTGGCGTCTATGCGGACTAGGCATTTACGAAATTAGGAGCTCGCATGGCGGTCTAGGTGGCGCCTAGAGTGGACGCCCTGTTTTTTTATTTTATAAACTGTGTGACTTGTGGGTGGACAGTGGATTGTGCTTAACATATTTTTGAGTTGGATTAGAATTATTCTCAATTTTCACATTTTACTTGGAGGTGGTTTTTTCTTTTTAAAAATAATTATTATATCAAAATACTATTTTATAATATTTTAAAAAGTAATAAAATAATCTAAAAAATACTTAGGCCGCCTAGTACCCGGGCGTTGGCTTGTTGTTTGGCAGTCGCCAAGTAATTTTTAAAATACTTATAAAAAATGAGTAAAACTAATGCAAATTGAATTTTATTTGTTAGGCAAAATATATTAAAAAAAATATTAAATTAGGTAACATGTAATAAAAGGAAAAATATTGAATTAGAAAAATATAATGTTAGTAAAATATTAAATTAGGTAAAAATATAATCAAATGATAATATTAAATTAGGTAAATATTAGGCTGGGATAACATCGAAACAGCAGAATCTTTTCCAAAACTAACCAAGCATGAGAAACAGGCACATAGGATATGAGGATTTTGCATTAATATATAGGAGAGATGTAATTCATTTCATACTAATGTAAAAACCGTGAGAAACAGGCATATAAGATATGAGGATTTTGCATTAATATATAGAAGAGATGTAAATTCATTTCATACTAGTGTAAAAACCGTGATAATCGCGGTCAAATATAAAAAATATAAAAATAAAATGTGAAATTTATCAAAAATAATTATTAAGTTCAAAATTTGAACAATAAATTTGAAGAAAATAAATATTGTTCCTTTGATATATTTAAATTTGTGATATTAATGAAAACTACTCCCGAGATTTTGCCTATTCTTAAGATGGAATGTCACTAACATATCGATGTAAAGATTTGTAATAATCAAGATACTTATTCAGAATCATGAGAATGACTAATGTTAAGAATGAAATGGTAAAAAAAATAAAAAGAAAATATGTATGAAACAAATATGGGTATCGAGAAGTTATTATATCTTATGAAGTTATTAAAAAAAATAAAAATCACTACATTACCAACCTTATTGTTTAATGAAGATTTATTAAAAATCAAATTTGAAACAAATATGGGCTCAAGAATATCATGTTAAGATTTGGACCCCACATTTTACATGCGTATCGAGAAGAAAAAATATAAGCACATAAGATTTATTAAAAGAAATCACTACAAAAAAATACCATTTTACCGAAGGGAAAAATCCTCGATAATTACCAAAAAAACCTTTGGTTATCAGTTTACCGATGGAAAAATCGAGTAAAAGTTCTCCTCGGTAAACTTTTTCGAGGGGAAAGTTGCCCTCGATAAATTTTTTTGAGGGAATTATCGAAGATCTTTTTCTTCGGTAATATAATTGGGCCTGAATACATATGCCCTCGGAAAAAATCGAGCGTAAATATCCCCTCTGTTTTTCCCTTCAAAAATATTTAAAAATAACATTTTTTAAAGAAAATGAAAAAATCGATGGCATTCTGGTCGTCGGTGTTTTCGAGGGGTTGCCCTCGAGTTTTTTCCGAGGGGATTCCCTCGGTTTTTTTCCTTTTTTATTTTTAATTATTAATTTTAATTTCTGTTATTTATTAAAATACCCCAAAAATTAAAAAAAATCATTAATAAACAGACAAATAAATAAACCAATTATTATATAAATATCTGGAAATTTACAATTATTTAATTTGTTGAACAAAAGTGTTAAGTACAAAAGCTTATAAAAAATATAAAATAGTCCTATGATGGGGGAGGCTGCGGCGGGGGATACCGCTGTAAACGAGCTAACAGCTCGGCCATCTGGGCGTTCACATGCACCTGAAATTGTTGCTACTCCTGGCGCTGTTGTTCATGTAGTATCTCAGACTCCCGGTGTTGCTGCTCACGTAGTCACTCAAACTCGTTGTATCGCCTCCTGAGCTCGTCTCGTGGCCTCCAACTCCTCCCTCCACGCCTGGAGTTGTACCTCGAGCTCTCTCACGTGGGCTCTATCCTGCTGGGAGGGGGAGTAGGAAGACGAAGAGCTGCCTCGTAAACCCTTCGCAGCAACTACCAACTTCCCGAACAAGCTGGTGTCGTAATGTCGGCCCTTATCCGACCCAACAACGTCAAGAAAAATAAGGTCAGTGATCTTGTGAAGAAGCACGTGCATCATCCAGACATCGCTCGTACTCCTCCTTAAATACAAGTCGTTAGTAAGTTTTACATTAAACCAAAGAATAAGTTAAAAATAAGAAAGCGACTCACATTAATATTATTGGATCTTGCATCGATCCAACTATCGTTGTCCTTCTTTTGTGTAGTACAAAAACCTGGTACGTAGTGGCCGGTGCACTCGTCTCCCGCTCTTGTATCCACTACTACAAAACAGTTAAACGACGGCATTTTTTTTACCTTTTTAACGGCGGTTTTTGAACCGCCTTTGTATCGACCGCCGTTAAATTTTACGGCGGTTTTTCAAAACCGCCGTCAAAAAGTGGGATTTAACGGCGGTTCTGGAAGACATTTAACGGCGGTTTTTGAACCGCCGTAGAATGCAGCGTTTTTACGGCGGTTTTGGAACTGCCGTAGAATGCAGCATTTTTACGGCG
>BMAC01001361.1:117761-130523 GCA_014905375.1 Phtheirospermum japonicum
ATACTGGAATCCTGACCACAAAAATGCTGACGGCCATTATCCGTCAGGAGGCCGTCAGTATTCCCTATACTGACGGAATCCTGACGGATTTGGCCGTCAGCATTGCCGGATTTTTTTGTAGTGTATGTTCGAAATTTTCGGCCGAACAGATGGCTCTGGTTCGTAGATTGTAGAACCAGAGTTGAACACGATAACTTCTTTCAAAAATTTTGAACCCTAACCTAAATAATTGAATCAAATCCAATGAGAAACTTACCCCTTACGTTTGATGGCTTACCCCATTCTATTCTTCCTCTCAGTAAATTATTGCAAATTTTTCCTAGCAAAATTTTCCTCTCTTTTTCCCCCTCTTTTCCTTCCTGTTCTTCTTTTGCGTTTTTCTTTCTTCCTTATGCCAATTCTTCCTCTTTCTCCTTACTTTCCTTTCCTTTTCCTTTCCTTTTTGTTTACTTTTATTTTATTATTACTCTTTTTATTTATTTTTATTATATTATTATTTATTATATTATATGGGGGTAAAATGGGGTGTTTGTGGGGTTGATTTGGTTAAAAAAAATACATTTAATTTTTTTTGGGTGTTCTTGTCAATCGAAGTCAACTAATAGTATTTTGGGGTGCGTATATCCGCACTCATAATATGAAATTTGACAGGTCTGGTTGCTGTTGGTGGCTGCGACTTAATATGACTTTTATTTGAATTAAATATGAAAGAAATTAAAAAAACCAATTAAAAGAAATATAAAATAAGAAATTAGTTTCTAAGAGTAAAGTGGTATTAATTTTAACTAAATGGAAAGTGAATAAATTAAATAGAAAGTTGATATTTTTAATAGAGTATTTGAGATAAAATATTTAATTATTGGAGCAGGCCTAATAATATACTTTTTCATTGCCCTTTGTTCGTCAAAAGTTGAAATAAATTTATAACTCGAGCAGTAATAATTTTTCATTCTTTGTAGGATATTTTATTACTACAACTTTTACACACACACACACACACACACACACACACACACACATATATATATATATATATATATATATATATATATATATATATATATATATATCCAATAGAGCTCACTAAAATTGTTTGAAGATTCATGTAAAAGAAAACAAGAAACACACACAATCAAGATTCAAGTACATTTAAGCCCCGTATAAACACCACAATACATAACCTGGATCTAAAATCTTGAACAACAATGCTTATATATACCACAAGATATCAAGCATAATACATGTCATCAATTTGATCACCATAAATCAATATATAGTTAATAAATAATATTACCATACTATGTTTAAAGGAAGTTTGTGCCTCTTATGTGGGGTGGAGAATAGCTACCAGCGTGATGCAATAAGCATTCTACAAGAAACAATCGATGGGAATTCCTATTATCTGAAGAACCAAGCAAAGAGTTGAAATCAGCATTAAATTTAAAAACAAAAAATGAAATAAAACATTTACAATTGTTGACAATAAGTCTGCTACTATCAGTAGGTAATTAATGAATGAACAATTGATTAAAAACTCTGTGGAACACCCATTACAACCACAAGCTCCCAAAGCATCAACCATAATTATTAAGGGTTATAGAACTATAATTTTGATAAGTTTCTTCCTCAAAGGAAGTAAGAATCAAGGAGAATTTTGGATTCTATTTGATAAGTTCAATTACATAGGAAGGAGGCGATCGAAAATAATAATGAAAGACAAAAATACTCCGAAAAGATCGAGTTTTGATCAAATCAAGAAAACTATTTTTTGTTTTGTTTAAATTCAAGAACCCAAATTGTGGCCAAACTCGAATGTAATTTCCATCGATACCACATACCCGGAAAAATCCCCAGAATCGTGAAATAACTTCCGCCGGATTCTTGAAATGGATTTCACTGGAATCTAAAACAAGAGACAAAGTTGGATTTTTTTTTTTTCGATTTTTTCTTATTTTCCTTCATTTTTCTCTTGCGATTCTAAGGTTTTGATTTGCGATGTCTATTTATGGTGGTGGAGTTGTAATTAATTATGCTTTCAAGGGTAAGCACGACTTTTAAATTTAAAAATCAAGGGTATCATGGTCATTGATGAGTGGGATTAGAGGAAGGATATCTCATCCGAGGGTGAGGGGTGGGATGGGGATCATATGACTGAGGGATAACTGGAGGGATGTGATAGAACAACAGGAAAGCTCGTTCTCTATAGGAAAATTCTTGTTGAATCGTAAGACTTATGGATATTGAAATAAGTATCACTAAAATGATGTTGCTTTCGATGTTACAATCACCGAAACTAACATCAAACAATTTCAGAGTAATAAACAGCAATTTTAGAAAATAGATGTTAAGAACGATGTTAACAACATCGAAACTAACATCAAACAGAGTTATTAAAAATATGCAGCGGAATAAATATTAAATATAATTTGAACACAGCAATTTAAATTTCGTTCGTAAGTAAAAGTACTTACAAACTTGAGTATACGAACCCAAAAACTATATTACTTTTCTTTATTCAAGATCAATACAAAAATATAAAGTAATATATGAAAAATATTAGTATCAACACTTGATACTAAAATACTTGTCGCCTCGGTATGATGATCTTCTTTGTTGGTTACGCAACTCCAAAGATCTCCGTGATTAAAATCATGGCTTCGAATCTTGTGGCAAAGCGTGTGATGATCTTCTCTGTTGGTTATGCAACTTCGAAAATATCCTTGATTTGGATCATTGCCCCAAGTCTTTTACTTGCTCGTGTTCTTCTTTTCTTGAGTCGTCTTGCTGCATTCTCTCTTTAAAAAGCCGTGTTAAAATCTGTCTCTCAAAGCTCTCCAAATCGTACAACTCTTGCGTCCTTGCCTTGTCTTAAATAGACAAGACTTCTAGAGTCCTAAACTTAGTAACAAGTTATACAAGTCCTAAATACAATATAAGAAACTAAATAAAATCCTAGACACAATCTAAGAAACAAATATAGAGTCCTAGTTTTAGTTCCCTAATATATTTTAATCCCAAGAAAGGCAAATAACAAAATAAGGAAATTCCCATATATAAATTTCCCAACAATCTCCCCCTTTTGCCTTTTTGGACAAAATAACCTAGACGCGCATTAAAATTTCAAAGGACTAAAGACTCTCCCTAAATTAAAACTCCCCCTAAGCAAATACTCATCCGCGTCTCCTAAATCTTCTCCCCCTTTTTGTTCTGAAAGCGAAAGAGCCTCAACAAACTAGTCACGAAACACCTGGAGTTAAACAACGTGAGCCTACACCACTGGAGCAGTAAATTGAACGGTGTTAGGACTGGTGTTACCATCATTAAAACCAACATGAGAAGCACCAGCAGCTCGAGTCGTATGCTATCAACGCAACGAAAACCATTCTGGTGACAATATCAAACACATGCTGACCAAAATTGACCTTAATGCCACGGAGATGATAATCGGAAAACATCTCTTTAGCTTCGGTAGACAAGAACTTCGTGGAGATTGGTACCATATCTTTAATCTCGACGGCTTGAAATGAAGTTTCATCAGAGGTATCAGAATAATCAGAGGCAGATAAAGGAATGTGTGCATTTGCAGATGTAATAATGGTAGAATCAGAACTGGAGGGTCAAATTGGAACAGTAGCGGGTGATGTCAGGTTTGGTGACACATCACCAGAACCAACATCGACTTTCTGGGCAACTTTTGAACTTTTCTTCTTGGACTTGAACGGGGGATCAGTGACACTTGAATCACCTTTGGGTGGATTTTTCTTATCATCCATACACACTATCTATTTCCGGCGAGGAGTAGCTGACTTGGATAACCGTGGATTTGCTGGGTGATGGAGAGTTCGACATCCTGCAAGAGATTGGAAGCAGCCACAAACACAAAATTGAGTGCTGTAGGCAGTAAAGTTTGGAGAAAGAAACGAAAAATTCTAACTTTGCCAATATTGAAAACTCGTACCCAGTAGAAAAAAAGAGGAAGGGGATGAAAAAGGTAAAAAGAATAAATCATCCCCCACAATTCCTACCACTTCTTTTTAGACACAAGATTTTTCTTTCCTTAGAAACAAGCTTACTCTTTCTCAAAAAAGACACACGATTTCACTTCCCAAAAATAAGTTACACGAACTCAAGGCTTAATTAAATCACTATCTCTTTTTTAAAATTAAAATCACAAATCCCAATTACATATAAAACCGAGATAGAGCTAGATTTTCAAAAACCATCACCATAGTTGAACAAAGCCTTTGCAAAGCAATTTTTCACTCGCCAAATTAACCCTTTATTACCTGTCCAATCCTCCAATTATAACGCCACTGAAACACTTGGTTAGCAAGATTCAAAATAAGATTAAGAGAATTCAGGGAAGACACAAGCACAAGTAACAGAACACACATCAAAAAGGCATCTTCTCAAAGTATGAATGTTCTAATTGATGCCTAAAAACCATGACCTAAAAAGGTTAAAAATACAAATTATGGTTTTAGTGACTTGATCAGTGTTGCTTTTCATGACTGATGACATTATAACCAATATTGATTTAGGTGAAGTCAATGAAAATAGACCCCTTAACCCAAATTAATGACTACGTCAAAATCACTCAATGAGGTAAAATTTAAAGATTGGATCCTTTTTTAATCCAGATTTTCTCCATCTTTTTATAGATTTGAAGAGAAATAGCTTATCTTCAGCAATTGCTGTAAACACCTCTTGTTTTTGGACCTGGGAGAAAATTGGTTTCTGTGGGAAAGTTCCACAATCACCTAATTGAGAAGGTTAGTCTTTTTGCCACCATTTTTATTACAACACGTGACCTTATTGCACTTTCAACTAGACCCAATGCATTCAGATTATGTATGAAAGAGAAAATAAAAAATGCATGCAAAATATACAAATGTTCTGACTGATGACAGAATTGGGCGTCACAACATCAAAACCAACATGGAATAGACAATGCACATACCGAGATCTCTTTTCAAACAAAAGAAGGTCTCGTAATCTAATGCCTTTGTGAAGATGTCAGCTAGCTGATCGTCTGTCCCTACATGCTCAAGACTTACTATCTTCCTCTCAACCAAGTCTCGAATAAAGTGGTACCTTATGTCAACATGTTTGACTCGAGAGTGCTGGACTGGATTTCTCGAGATATAAATGGCACTGGAATTATCACAAAGCACAGTCAATATTCTACTATGTAGGCCGTAGTCTTCTATTATTTGGTCCATCCACAATAACTGTGTACAAGCACTTCCAGCTGCAATATACTTGGATTTAAGATCATCCTCTACATGGTTGGGCTCTGTTTTGGCAAGAAACAAAGATTCTCGAAAAAGAGAACATTTAGTAGACAAGCAAACAAACTTTACCATCGATTCAATTCAAGCTACAGGAGCAAACGTCTCATCTGAATCTGAGTCTGATTCTGGAGAAGCCTGAGTTGGTGTTAAGTCTGGTGACATGTCATCAGTACCGTCACCACCTGCATTTTCAGTTTCTACACCTTCGATTTGGTAGCAGTTGTCGGAGGTCCTCTGTCCAACAAGGATACATGCATTGCCTTCATCAAAGACTTCACATTTTTCATGGGTGAACTTTACATTAAAACCACCATCGCACAGTTGGCTTATGCTTATCAAGTTCGTCGTTAAACCTTCCACTAGCAACACATTCTCAAGTTTTACAATACTAGAGACATGAAGAGTTCCTTGGCCTATGATTTGGTCGTTTGCACCTCCACCATATTTCACATTTCCTTCATGAATTTTGATAATAGTCGAGAGAAGATCTTCCGAGCCGGTCATGTGTTTAGAGCATCAACTATCAAAATACCAGGCTCTAGGGATGTGAGACTTCAGAGAGGAATAGATCATGTTACATTTGATCTCTTTCTTTTAACCCAGACCTATTTGACTCTGGTATTGGTTTTGGTGTTAGGAAAATAGAAACCGTCACGGAACTCATCAGTCAGCTTCGACCTTTTAAAATGAGTTTTCTTGCCAACAAGCTTCCGGCAGTATGGTCGAATGTGCCCAGGTTCACCACAGTGATGACACACATATTGTCTTCTTCTTCTTCTTTTGCGGCGTTTGGTCGACTTCACCTTTTGACTTGAATCTGGCTTTTGAACAGGTTTGTTATCCAATCCCGTGTTTTGAACACTCCGGGATACTGGATACCAGAATTTCATCCAGCTTGACCTTGCCCTTGTTGAGGTTTGTGAGGGTTTCTTGGACCTTCTTCAACTCAATCTTCACTCGTTCTAGCTCAACATCCTTTTTGGTGAGTGACGAATCCAATCGGACAATTATATTAAGTTGATCATCCTTTTCCTTGGTCAGTTTGTCCACCTCGATCTTAAGATCATTAAATTTGAGTACTTGTTTTTCCCAACTAACAAATAGTTGTTCATACTCAATGCTCATCTTCTCGTACTCGTCAAGAGATTCATAAACCTCTGCATTCAGGCACAAGGTGTTGGTTTTGGTGTTACCAACACAGATGTCATCATCCCACACAACATTAGTGAAAAAGGCTGGAACTAATTTAGGCGAGTCAGAATCATTGTCATCTTCAGGGTACTCTGTAGTAATCAAGCTCTTCTTTCTGAGAGTATCCATAACATCCTACAAAATAAGGATCAGTAAACTTAGTACATCAAGTAACCCACTCTAGATGCCAATTGTTGAATCGTAGGACCTATGGATGTTGAAATAAGTATCAATAAAATGATGTTGCTTTCAATGTTACAATCACCGATACTAACATCAAACAGTTTCGGAGTAATAAACAACAGTTTTAGAAAATAGATGTTAAGAACAATGTTAATAACATCGAAACTAACATCAAACAGAGTTATTAAAAATATGCAGTGGAATAAATATTAAATATAATTTGAACACAGCAATTTAAATTTCGTTCGTAAGTAAAAGTACTTACGAACTTGGGTATATAAACCCGAAAACTATATTACTTTTCTTTGTTCAAGATCAATACAAAGATATAAAGTAATATATGAAAAATATTAGTATCAACACTTGATACTAGAATACTTGTCCCCTCGGTATAATGATCTTCTTTGTTGGTTACGCAACTCCAAAGATCTCCGTGATTAAGATCGTGGCTTCAAGTCTTGTGGCAAAGCGTGTGATGATCTTCTCCGTTGGTTACGCAACTTCGAAGACCTCCTTGATTTGGATCGTTGCCACAAGTCTTTTACTTGCTCGTGTTCTTCTTTGCTTGCATCTTCTTGCTGCGTTCTCTCTTTAAAAAGTCGTGTTAAAACCTGTCTCTGAAAGCTCTCCAAATCGTACAACTCTTGCGTCCTTGCCTTGTCTTAAATAGACAAGACTCCTAGAGTCCTAAACTTGGTAAACAAGTTAAACAAATCTTAAATACAATATAGGAAACTAAATAAAATTCTGGACACAATGTACGAAACAAATTTAGAGTTCTAATTCTAGTTTCCTAATATATTTTGAGACCAAGAAAGGAAAATAACAAAATAAGGAAATCCCCATGTATAAATTTCCCAACAATCCTCGCCAACAACCACAAGGCGGTTCATTCCACTTAAAATATTTGAAAAAATTAACAAATTTCAAACAACATGAATAATTTCAAAGTATGAATAAAAAGTGTGTTTTACATTTGTTCTAGTCTCCCTAGATGCAAAACGGATAACCCATTAGTAGAAATTAAGTTGATAATGAAAGAAGAATGACCCAACACTAGGGGTGAGCAAAAAATCGAAAAAATCGATCGAAACGAACCAAAATTTTTAGTTCAGTTCGATTATATGTAACTTGGGTTCGGTTTTCAGTTTGAGAATTTCAAAAGGTCGGTTAATTCGGTTCGGTTCAGTTTTACAAATTAATTTCAGTTCGATTCGGTTTTAACCGAAATATATTAAAAAAAATTATATTACTTGTTGTTATTTTTTATTAATTCGATTCGATTAATTTGGTTTTAAACATATATTCGGTTTAGTTCGATTTGTAATTTTATAAATATTTTAATTTTCGATTTTATACCTAATTTTGGTTCGACTCGATTTGAAATTTTACATCTAAAAAGTAAATATTAAAGAGGGAGAAACTTAAACACTTTATAATATAAAAATTATAATTTAGATATAAATATAGTATATAATTCTTATGTATATATAATATATTATTTTATTCTAAGAAAAGTATATAATATAATTTTTATATACATATTTACTTACAATAAAAATTTTAATAATTGGATGAGATCAAACCATTTTGGACCGATCAATAAAGGCAAAGACTTGCGTTAGGCCAGATTGACGGGTCATGACCCGTTAGGCCATCTGACCCGATACTCTAATGTAGTGGTTTTTGAACTATGATATATTGGTTTTTATACTCAAAAGTATTAATTTTTCATAAATATCTATTTATTTTTGTATTGGTATTATGATGTATTGACTATTTACTATAATGTATTTTTTTTTGTACTGTAATATAGTGGTACGAAAATCTGGCCTAACGGATGATTCGTTAGTCCAACCTGACAAGAGTCTTGTCAATCAATAAATCAATCAAATCTTAATAATCGGATGAGATCAAACCATTTTGGATCGATTCCAATCAATAAATCAATCAATGAGTATCGATACCAACCCATTTTTAATACAGACACTGCAGAACATGTCTGTACAAAAGTAAGGTTTTCATTTATATATATACGTGCGTGCGTCTTTTTTTTTACCGATGTTTATACTCATCACTCTTGAATATTTAAAAATTGTTACATTTCTTTTTCTTAAAGACCCGTTCGTCCCCAATTACCATTGATCAAATATTTGGAATTAGTGATACAATAAATAAACACGAGTCATGTATTAGTAAGAAGTATGTGGAAGTTCAGGACAACGATCTGTGTGAACTTTCTCGGGTTATTATTATTTTTTTTTACCAAATATCGACTTAAAGTAACAAATATAAATACTACTACAACCAAATTGAATGATGAGACAGAGAAGAAAACAACAACCAATTGTAGTTTAAGTATAACATTCTTCTCTCAATGTTTTTAAATTTTAGCACAAATTCGTATTATATTTAATTTTTCTAAGACAGGTTGAAACTCGACCTAACCAGGGTTTTGGCTCCACCACTGATACTACACCAAGCTTTGATCTGAAACGCCTTTCCTTTTTTGGGGGGTAAAAAAGAAACACCTTGTTTACTCCCTTGAGTTAATAAATAATAGGGAAAACTCGATTTAATTCACAAGTGTAAGAGTAAATTATCATATAATCGCCTAAATGATTTCGTGTCCCATTTGAAATGTATCCATTAAATTAAAAATACAAGTAAATTATTTTTATTACCATCCCTCTTATTTCTCCTTTTCACTTACTTTCGTTTTTCTATTATTCATATTTATACCCTCCTTTATTTCCTGTTGGCTAAAAATATCACACACACACACACACACACACACACACTCAGTTCCGGCGAGACGGCGACGGAGACTAGTGAAGATGGAGACAAGCAGGCGGCGACGGGCAAAGAGGTGGACGGACTTCCAGCGCTTCAGCGCTCTTCCACATCAGTGAGCTGAGGACGACGGAGAGCATTAAACTACGACGTTGGGGCACAAGCAGGTACGAAGACTGGTATTCTGCAGATATTGGTTCATGGGGGTCGATTTTGCTTGGCAAACTGATTTCTGGTCTGGGTTGACGGGCCATCTCATTTTGGGTTCGATCAGACGGTGTTTGGGTCTCGTGGATCCTACCTTGGGTTGCGCCGTTTTTGGTCTCGAGTCGGCAGAGATTGCTGATCGGATGGAGCTCGAGAACCTCATGGCATGTTTGTGTGGG
Organism: Phtheirospermum japonicum; assembly: GCA_014905375.1. Lineage (NCBI taxonomy): Eukaryota > Viridiplantae > Streptophyta > Magnoliopsida > Lamiales > Orobanchaceae > Phtheirospermum > Phtheirospermum japonicum. Next base: position 127,609 of record BMAC01001361.1, read on the forward strand.
TTGACTCGACTTAGGATTGGTGTCGGGTTTTTCCTTTTGGCGACGATGGGGCCTGGGTAGGTTTCAGCCGCTTGGCTTGTTTTTGTTGTGCAAGCATGAAATTTTCCGAAAGCCATATAAACTCTGCATGTATAAACTGATTTGTTTTTTGGACACAAAAAAACACATTACTTGATGTGGGATTTTGTTTTTAAATTAATGGGATAACAGACACGTTTTTGCCTAGGGAAAATATTTTAGTGCAACTGCAGTAAATATGGAATTATCACATACAAAATGGAATTATTCTGCATAGAGTTAATAGGAAATTCGACAGTATGGAATTTAATAGCTTTAGTATAAAATTCTGTAGTGCTAATATAATATGAAGTCCGAAGATAAGAATGAATTACATGATATATTATAAAGTTCTCAGTATGTTGTATATATTTTACGATTAAGTATGTAATTCTAAGATGTAGTATGAAATTTGACAGGACTGGCTGGTGGTGGTTGCGACTCAATAGGACTTTTATTTGAAATAAATATGAAAAAAATTAAGAAAAAAACAATTAAAAGAAATATAAAACAAGAAAGTTAATTAATAAAAGTAAATTAGTATTACTTTTAATTAAATGGAAAGTGAATAAATTAAATAGGAAGTTGATATTTTTAATAGAGTGGGTATACCATGGACCCAGGATCATCCAATAAGGTGCACCCGGTCCAATTTCAGTTCTAATTTTGAATATTTGGGCCCACTACAATTTCACTCTCTCAGCCCACCACGCGCTTCCAAAACTTCTCCCTCCAGAAAATCTGTCTTTCCAACTTCATTTTTCAGCACTGAAAGCACACAAAACAAAGGAAAAAATAGCGATTTCATATTCCATCAATTTCATCTTCTCCGGCGTTTTTTTTCGGCGATTTTCTCCGCTCATCTTCTCTACCAAAATCTTTCCTTCTCCACCAAGATTTGCATTTTCTACAGTAGTAAGTTTCTCATTTTTTCTCATATCTTTCATTATTTCAAAAACTAGTAATTGTTTCAGCGTCGATTATTGATGTTTCATCATATCATGTTGATTCATCACAAAATCCCTAATAAATTTTCATTATATACTTCCGATTATTCTGAATCTAGGGTTTAGTAAATTAATGATGTTGATTTATCTGTATTTTAATTATATACTTTCGATTCTATGATTTTCTTAAAACTTCTCAGTTTAATTTCAGATTCTGAAGTTTTTGATAATATATATATGTTTTGTGATGATAACTATATGATGTGTGTGATGATATGTGCATACTCTGTGTGATAATATGTATATTATAAGTGCATATTATGCATGCTATATGTATAAGATGTCTGTGATGATATTTCCATGTTCATTGTGATGATAATTATATGATTTGTGTGATGATATCTATATGATATGTGCATATTATGCGTGATATATGTATAAGATGTCTGTGATGATATTTCCGTGTTCATTGTGATGATAATTATATGATTTGTATGATGATATTTGAATATTTTTTGTGATGATTTGTATATGATATTTGCATATTATGTGTAATATATGTATAAAATGTTTGTGATGATATTTCCATGTTCAGTGTGATGGTAAACTATATGATGTGTGTGATGATATGTGCATATTCTGTGTGATGATATGTATATTATATGTTCATATTATGCATGATATATGTATAAGATGTCTGTGATGATATTTCCATGTTCAGTATGATGGTAACTACATGATGTGTGAGATGGTATTTCCATACTCTGTGTGATGATTTGTATATGACATTTGCATATTATGTGTAATATATGTATAAAATGTCTGTGATGATATTTTCATGTTCATTGTGATGATAACTACATGATCTGTGTGATGATATGTGCATACTCTGTGTGATGATGTGTATATGATATGTGCATATTATGTGTGATATATATATAAGATGTCTGTGATGATATTTCCATGTATGTGATATATATATGATATGTGTGATGATATGTGCATATTGTGTGTGATATTTGCATATTATGTGTGATATATGTATAATGATCTTTGATTTTATTTTTATCTTTTTATTTTTTATGTTTAATTACAGAAATGAAGAAGAAAGCAACCAGTTTACAGTTGGAGAAACTAAATACTCCAATTGTAGTTGGTAATCAATATGGTGTAGGTCTCACTCTGCAAGAGGAAGACTCACAGAGAAAGGTTTATGAGAAAAAGGGAAGGAAAAAGAAAAATCCGATTGAGGCCACCTGATGCAACAACAAATATTGATAAAACCAGTTCTGAATTTGATATGGTGAAAAAGGCCATAGAGAAACAGTTAGAAACAGAGAAGAAGACATTGATTGTCAAGCAGCGCAAAACAAAGTTGCCAAAAAAGGATAAGTTAAAAAAGGTTAGTAGTTTTTGTTATTTTGCTATTTTGGCAGCTAATATTCATAATCAAATTCAAATTAAATAGAAAATCACGTATATTCGCAGGTTGAGGCGAAGATAGACAAACAAAAAGACAATGCAGAACAAAAAATTAAACCAGCTGAGGTTTACCTTTTTTATACCTGATTATAAAACACTATTATCATTTTAGGTTATACACATTGTCTAAAAATTAATAATAATTCTCATTAATTTTATTTCATTTTCAGGTTGTGTTGAATCAGCTGCGTAAAAGAAAAGAACCGGTGAATGATGAAAGCATTCTTCAAGTTGCAAAGAAGAAGAGGATTTATGTTCGAGATGAGAAAAATTTGAGAATAAGAACATCTCCCCAGCCACTCTTCAAGTTGATTTCTGCCCTCAATGCAGAACAAAAAGCAGCTGTAAGAGAAATTGGGTTTGGCCGAATGCTAGAGCTCAAAGTGAAAGAGAACCAGACAGAGTTGCTGAAGTTCTTAGTGAGCCAAT
>BMAC01001362.1:8236-21759 GCA_014905375.1 Phtheirospermum japonicum
CTTTAAGTTTATATTTTTATATTTATTTCCCTTTTGTAATAACTTTATATAACCCATATTTTTCTTATATAAATATTTAAAATTATAATAAAATTATTTCAACTTTTATTGTAAATAAAAATTAATTTAACTTATATATGTTTTTTCTAATTAGATATAATTTTTTTATATTTTTATATTAGAAGAATAAAAGTAAGATATTGAATTGGACAAAATATGTTAAATAAAGTATTATAGTAGGTAAGATGTAATAAAAGAAATTTATTGAATTAGGAAAAATATAATATTAGGAAAGTGTTAAGTAGGTAAATATATACAAAGGAAAAATACTAAATTAGGTTAATATTAAGTTCGGATGACACCGAAGCACCAAAATTTTTTCCAAAACTAACGAAGCATGAGAATCATACACATAGGATAGGATAGGAGAATTTTGCATTAATTAAAATATCTGGATTTTAGGTTCAACAATGGGATTTTCGGGATTCTTTCTCATTTTCTTCTAGTAGATATATTAGAACATATATTAATATACAAGAATTACATTGTAAAACTTAAATTGATAGAAGCAAATTGAATTAAGAATGCTTTGAAGTGGATTGGATTGGTATCGGCTCAAATCCACGAATAGTCTCTCTATCTCCTTAGTCGAGAAAGGCTAAATGCATGAAAAATTTCAGGAAAAGGTTCAAGGGGCAGGGACTTTATTTTACTTCACTTCTGTGGCTTTTAAAAGGTGAAAGAATGGGAAAATGCTATTAAAACCCCAAAAAACTTTATAAATTTATACTTTACTTTCAAAATAAACTTTATTTTAAAGATATGTTCAAGTTTATCGACTGAAAACTTGACATGACCTATCGTTCGTAATATGATAATGCATTTGAATAGAGTACAGAGTCTAAGTAAGTGTAATAATAACACGAATGAAAGCATATCTTTTAAACTAACAATTAAATAGATTTTACAGGAATTCCCGAAAGTTGTCTTTGAAAAGGTCTTTTCATTACTTAAAAATAAAAATAATATTTATTAGACTATAAAGAAAAGTTTGTGACTAGGGCCTAGGAGATTTTTTTCCAAATGTCATCCCAAAAAAAGAATTTGAAACGACTATTGTGATGTACGATATGTTTACACCGTTCACAAAATTTAGAGATATAGGCAAAAAATAACACAGATTAAAAAAAAAACTATAAATATTATAGGGGTTATAATTTTTTTTTATTCTTCGTACTTACTCTGAAGTTTTTTAGGTGAGGTATGGATGTTTATATTCCGTTTTTGAATTTAAATTGAAAAAAATTAAAATTGAGAATTTATTAATTTTTGTATTGAAATTATAATTTATTTTAGATATATAATAATTTGAAAATTGGTAATGATAGAGTTCATATTTTATATTTTAGTTTGAATATATAATCTAATAATAATATTGTAGATGATCCATTAGATGCATATAATACTTTAATTAGATATTGATGATAACGAGGAGTGCCTATCCTAATAGATGTGATCGATAAATTTAAAATGGATAATATAAAAAATAATTGGAAAATAATAATTAACAATGAAAAAGTGTAAATAAATATAATTTTAATTTTTTAAATATTTGAAAATTGAGAATTGTGAGATGAAAATACTTTTAAAAGGCATTCAAGTGCAGTTGGTATCAACAAAAAAATTTGGCTCCGTAAAAAAAAATTGATTGATTATGATCTCATTTTTTTTTAATTCACTCAAAGAAAATAAATCTACTTAAAAAAAATCCCCATTTTCTCTCTCTTTTGATTTTTCTCACTATATGTTGGGCAACACTCTTGTTAGCCGAATAACGGATCATGCCAAAATTTCATATTAATACATTATATTGTAAAAATCAATATATTATAATAAAAAATCAATACATAAGTATAAATACATCACAGTAAAAAAATACATCATAGCACGGTTAGATATTTAATGAAAAACTAATAATTTACAGTAAAAAACCAATACATCACAATACAACAACTAATGCATTATAGTATTGGGTTAGATGGCCTAACGGTTCATGAACCGTAATCTGGTCTAACAAAAATATTTGCCCTATATATTCTAAAATAACACAAACACTTTCTCACCAAATCTTTTTCAACAAAATGAAAAGTTATCCAATTATCATCAAATCTTTTTCGGTCGTCCATCAAAAAAATATAGACATCCTTTGCATTTTTATACATTTATAAAAGATAGGCTTGTAGCATCTTAATTGTAATTCTAATACTAAAACCTTACCAAACCCATTCACATCTCCTTCACATTTCCAACCTCACCATCTAATCCTACCATGTCAAACCCTATAATCTTGTAATTATTTTGAATTTAATTCAACGAGGCTGATAAATACAATGAAATTCATATATGCCATGATAACCGGTACAAAGTCAGATCAGTCCGAAAGACGTGGCACGTGAATACAGGAATATTCGTGTCCCCACATCTACGGCTGTGTCCCACATCTACCGGCTAAAATTTCGTGTTGCCGTACACGTGTCACTCAACACTCCACACACCACCTTCGATCTCCACAACTTCCATCTACAAAGATTCGCACTATATAAAAGATTCATTATTTGTAATAAAGCAATCATGTTTCTTCAGATTCGTCGCCGATTTTCCCTCCCATGTTCTTTTTCTTTATTATAAGAAAAAACAACAAAAAAAAAACAGGGAAACATGCAAATAAGATAAATCCATGCATGTCATGAGAATATATGTATGCATATATAGATTTATGGCCACAAGTATACACGTCTCAAAATATTAGTATTAATTGACCTCAATGGATATGAACACCCCAAATAATTTTAAAATATATTTATTTTTACTAAATAAACCCTACAAACACCAAATTTTACCCCATATAATAATAAATAATATAATAATAAAAATAATAATAATAATAATAATAAAAAAGAAAAAAAAATCAAAAGAAAAAGAACTTGGCGGTGATGACAGTCATTCGGCTTCCCAGTGATGGCGGTCGGGCCTTGGGCTGATTCAACAATTCAAGTCCGACAAAGGCGGGGCTCCGGGATTGTATTGGAAGGCGGCCCAGAACCAAGTCCGCTGCCAACAATTCAAGGAAACACGTTGTGATCGCGAAGCACTTGACTCGAAAAGCGAGACTGCCATAGCTAGCAATAGCACTGTGAACCAAGTCCTCTGCCTAGACGGAAGGTTCAATCCGAATCCGAATGCGATTTAACGGACTCACTGTAAACTATCCGCGTATTGCCCGATTTAGCGGCGGAGGTGAAGGCTGTCGCTGACGCTGATTCTCTCCGGTGAGATTTCCTTGTTGCTTCGGTTGGCGGAGGTAGCCACGGTTGGAGCCTCTGAACGGAGACGGAGCGAGCTCCGATTGGATTGCGCTTCGATTTCTCTCTCAACGAACTACAAGAAAATAATTTGTTATTTTTTTAATTTTAATTATATATTGTGGTAAAGTTATTTTAGTCTTTTCATTTATGAATATTTTTGTCTAAAATATTTTGGGGTCAACTAATAATAATTTGGAGTGCGTATAACCGCGCCCTAGATTTATTTATTGAAATCACATTTTTCTTACTTAACCCAACCTATTACTCTTATTATGTGTGACGGACTAAGAATTGGAGAGATAGTGGTTTAGCGATTTGAAAGAGTTCATAGTTTATTCGCTTTTAATTAATGATTTTTATATTGTTTCATTTTCTGATAACTGATAAAGTTTAAAAGTTCCATTTCGAAAAAAGCAATCAATCGTAACCTTTTTTAATAAGCTAATAGTTGGTTGAATAAATTTTATTTTTATTTTATTCTTTATAAAACACATTTTATATATTAGACATAAATAAATTTTTATTTATCAGTATAATTGTTTTGATGTTATTGTTTATATATATTTTTATTTTTAAAAAATATTTTTGAAGAATTTTTTTAATTTATTATTCTAAATTTATTTATTATTATTTTATATATTTCTTGCTTTTTATGTCCTTTCAAGAGGTCACAAGTTCTCTCTTGCCTTATCCATTGATAATAATGAAAATTGGATCATTCGGACCGACCAATAGATGGAATGATAATTTGTATTATATTTATATCTCATAATAATGTAAATATTAGTAAAATTAACCTCCAAATAACTATTTTCAACAAATTAATTTATCTATAATTTACAACCAGTTAACTTATATCAACTTATCAAATTAATTGAACGAAATGAATCCTTTATTGAAATGCTATGAAGCACGGATATTTCTACGAGGATGCTGTACCCGCACCAGATACTTATCGGATACGATACTTCTGCGGACACGTATTAATACGTACCCATAAAGTGTCGGTGTTTTAAAAAAAATTTTGACCGTCCTAACTCCTAGATTTAATAAATAAAACGTAATAAGAATTTTAATTCATCCTAATATGAAACCACAAATTGTGAGAGATAGTACAAATGTTTATAGATTTCAGGAAAAAAATAAAATAGTTTTTTTATTGTATAAATAATTTACTCGTTTCACGTATTTTTTAAACTTATCATATTTATTACGAAATTTTAGTTTTTTTAGTTAATATATATATATATATATATATATATATATATATATATATATATATATACCGTACCCGTATTCTTAAAATTTCAATACACGACGTATCTGCATACCCGTATCGTATCGTACCAATATCCCGTATCAGTATCAGTGCTTCATAGTTGAAATGTATATGCAAATTAATGACCTCCCACTAGCAAATTCATGCGACAAACTTAATTCAACGGTATAAATTTCAGACCATTGAATTTTTCGCCATTTAGTTGTAACAAAGAAAATTTTCAACTATGCTAAAACAAATCGTTTTTTAAGCCATTTCTGAATTGCCCAATTTGCCCTTATTTCATTTTCTGGGACTCGTACTACACATTTCTCAGTCAAATTTCTAAAAAGATATGCAAGAAAGATTTGTTCGTCATTTTCCTGGTCAAAATTATTAGATAACATAATTTTTTTTGATAATCATGGCTAAGTTGTCAAAACAATATGAATGACCGATTTGACATATCAACACTTTAACTTTATATTACATAAATAATAATAATAATAATAATAATAAACATAAATATTCACGAGCACGGCTTTTGGATCTCATCTATTTTTATTCTTTTCTCCTATAATCATTAATCATATATCCTCTTGTTCAACATTCATGCACTGTTCACTTTTCAAGTAACTTTGGGTTTATAATATACATACATATATATATATAGTACATATAATCCACAAGTTTGTTCTTTTTCTCCTTTTTTTGGGTTTTGTTTGAGCCTTCATGCTTTTAATTATCTGCTGTCGAAGAATAAAGTCGGTCTAAGGGGCCTAAGTAGAAAGGGACAAATAAATTCTTGATTTCATTTTTATATATATGTGCTTTTTGTAAAGGGTTTGTGTGGTGATGGAGAGAATGTACGGCGGCGGCGGCAATGGGGTGGTGATGACTAGAGACCCTAAGCCACGGCTGAGATGGACGGCTGATTTGCATGATCGTTTTGTTGATGCTGTCACTAAGCTTGGTGGCCCTGACAGTGAGTCAATTTTTGCTTTTCTTTTTCACTTTTAATTCAATTTTTGTTTTTCTTGGGATCAAAATTAAAATAAAAAATAAAAAATAAAAAATCCCTGGGGCATGAATTTATTTATTTATTTTTTGTTTTATTTTGTTTTAATATATAATTGTGGTTAAGTATGGGTTTGTATGAATAAATAAAGCTGAATGTTATATTGTGATAATTCTTAATAATGGTCAGAATTGCAAGTGTGGAGATTGTTAATCTCTGTTTAAGGGCGCAGGTAATTGATATACTGAATTAACAAATAATTATCAGTCTGCAATCAGTATGTTACCGAGTCACAAATTGAATTTGAATCTGAATTTGCAGAAGCAACTCCTAAATCAGTAATGAGGGTAATGGGATTGAAGGGCTTAACATTGTATCACTTGAAGAGCCATTTACAGGTACTCATTATTCATTTACATGATTTAAAATAAATAAATAAATAAATTGTGACATGGTGAGATAATTTTGTTATGCAGAAATATAGACTCGGACAGCAACAGGCTAAAAAACAGAGTTCTTACGAGCACAATAACGATAACAGTGGTAAGTAGTCCACTTTGTAGCGCGTGTGGACATATCCGATAACTGCTTGCGTAAGATTTTCAATTTTTTTTTTTTTTTGTGTTTTTTGATGTTTCAGAAAATTCATATGGACATCACAACATGCATATCATGAGCACGAGGACGAACTCATCGAGCATGAACAGTGAACACGGGTTGGTGTTCTATGATCAATTTGCTTCCATTATTTTGTTCATCTAATACTTAGAGGTGCCCAATTTTCTTGAAATAACATTTGGTATTGTTTGCATTAACTTTCAATACAAATAAATAATTTGGATTATATTAAAATGCTCACTTATTTTGTATGGTAAACTGTGAAAAACCGCGCGGTAGTTTGGGGGCGAGAAATAACTAACCCATATTCAGAAGTTGACATTTGAAAACACAATTACTATTTTTAGCTATTTCTGCAAAACACTCCTTTGTCTAATTGGGAAGTAGTTTGAATGTGCTGAACAGAGAAATTCCCATTGCTGAAGCACTTAGGGGTCAAATTGAAGTGCAGAAAAGCCTACAAGAACAGCATGAGGTATATAATGCACAAACTGAACATTTTCAATTATTAATAAACTTTTATTTATTTTGTTGTCGTTGTTTTGCTTTACAGGTGCAAAAGAAATTGCAAATGAGAATAGAAGCCCAAGGAAAATACTTGCAAGCAATATTAGAGAAAGCTCAGCAAAGCCTTTCGGCTGATATGAACAACTCCGAAAGCCTTAAATCGACGAAAGCTCAACTAACCGACTTCAACTTGGCGCTATCAAGTTTTATGAAAGACATAAACGCAGACAACAAAAATGGAAATATTGCCGGTTATGGAAATGTGCACGAGTCGAATTTCATTAAGGAAGCACATGAAACTAAAGAAATCAAGCTTAAGCTCGAAGGGCCTTCGGTCGAATTTGATCTGAATTCCAGAAGTAGCTATGATTTTATCGGCATCAATGGACCGATGTTTGAAGCTAAACCGATTGAAAATAGATTATAAGGATTTTGGTGTCACCTTTAATTGCGCCTATATATTTTTGTTGTATACATTAGACTACCAACTTATTTACGGTTCAATTTGTTGATGGATATATTAGGGGCTTTTGGTTAAATTGTGTTGTTGTGCCTGTTGTAATTTTCTTAGGTTTCTCAAATATTACACCTACGAGTTATGTAACTGACTAAATCATACTCTGATCCATGCAATGCCAAGCACCTCACCGTAGCATATAAGCTTGCAGCCCCGTTAGGATAGTTAGTTGTCTTATTATTAACTGTCATGAGTACCATTTAGCATATTCAGTTCGTATGAAATCATCCGGTTATCTAGGGTTATGTACGTCGTATCATAGCTCACCATGTGTCTAGGGCATCCGAGGTTATCTAGGGTTATGTACGTCGTATCATAGCTCACCATGTGTCTAGGGCATCCGAGGATGATTGTAACAAGTCGCCCTATTTATTGCTGCTATTGCTATTATGTATTGTAGGTATTAAGGAACAAAGATCAAGGTGTCGTTTTCATGTTGCAGCTTTCTCTATTGCAGCATTTGCCTGCAATTTGTATCTTTCTTAATAAGCTCCAGTTAGGAGCACAGCTGGTACATTTCTTGGCTACAGTTGTTCTCACAAAGTCTATAAGGTCCTTCTCCCAACAATAAACTTCTCATCACTAGACATGTCATCTTTGATGAAATATCCTTTCCTCTTTATAAGGATTTAATCCTATCAGTAATTCTATTGACACTCCTACTTCTACATTTACCTTCATGCCACCTTTACCCATTCTTAATGACAACATAACCACTTTCCCTTTGGAACTCATCCTCCATCTTCTCCCACTGATCATACTCCTGATACACCGGTTCAGACACATGGCTCTTCTACTCACTCACATCACACTTCTCATTCTTCTGATCCTGATCACTCATTTACACCAACCTCATCACACACTGAGCATCAGAGTGGTAGAATACCTATTGACAATATTCAAACCTCTACTGTTGTTTCAACTTACATTGAATTTCAGGAACCAACAACAGAAGAAGTAAAGGGCCATCACATGACAACTAGGTCCAAATAAGGCATTCATAAGCTTAAAGTTTTTCAAATGACCAGGATTTTGCACGAACCTAAGAATGTTAAAGAAGTCTTAGTAACACTTGAATGGAGATGTGCAATGCAGGAAGAACTCAATGCTCTTACTAGAAATCAGACATGGACCCTCAACTCACTGCCACCTGATAAACAACTCATTGGTTTCAAGTGGTTTTTCAAAGCTAAGAAGAATGTTGATCGAACCCTAGATAAGTACTATGCCAGGCTTATAGCAAAAGATTACACTTAAACTCCTAGATTTGACTTCGTAGAAACTTTTAGTGCTGTAGTCCGACCATCCACAATTAGGTTATTTTATCTCTAGCCCTATCAAAATGCCTTTTTATATGGTGATGTAGAAACCGATCTCTACATGTCACAACCTCCTGGATTTGAGATAGGCAATAGCAGAAATCTCATTTGCAAGCTAAGAAAATACTTGTATGGACTCAAACAAGCTTCTAGAGCCTAGTCCAATAAGTTGAGTGCTATTCTACAGTCCATGGGCTTTAACATCTCTTAGGCAGACACATGTCTATTTTATAAGCACAACAAAACATCAAGCATGATTATGATGACATATGTTGATGACATTATTGTCACAGGAAGCAATGAACAAGAAATTCAGAATTTCATTTAGCAACTCAACACTTTCTTCTCTTTGAAGGACCTAGGAACCTTGCACTATTTCCTATGAATAGATTTCAGACACACAGATGATGTGTTGTTCTTGTCACGAAAGAGTTATATCATAGACTTGCTCAAAAAAGCAGGAATGAACCAAGCTAAAGGCATCCCTACACTGATAGTCTCTAATTCCTCATTATCTAAACCAGTTGGATCACCTATCCCTAATGGATCAGTTTACAGAAGCCTAGTTAGAGGTCTACAATATGTCACCATCACTAGACCTTAACTGTCCTACAGTGTAAATAGAATCAGACAATTCATGCAATGTCCTCTTGAAAAGCACTAGAGAGCAATGGAGAGAATTTTCATATATCTTGCAGGTATAATTGATTATGGGTTAAAATTTATGTCCTCACCATCCACACAGCTTGTAGCATTCACAGATGCTGACTAGGCAGTTGATCGTGATGATAGGAGGTCCACTTCAGGTTTTTGTGTCTTTTTGAGGAAAAAACCTTGTTACATGGAGTTCAAAAAAACAAGGAGTGATCTCTAGAAGTAACACTGAAGCTGAATTCAGAAGCTTAGCAAATGTTACCTCTGATATCATCTGATTACAATCACTTTTAGGTCGATAATCTGAGAGCAGTTTCATTTGCTAAGAATCCTGTGCACCCCTCAAGAATGAAGCACCTTGATATTGATCTACATGTTGTTAAGGAAAAGGTTGGACATCATACTATCGAAATTCAGCACATGCCCTCTTATGATCAAATTGCAGATATTTTCACAAAGCCACTCTCAAATCAATTCTTCACTCGGCTAAGAAATAAATTGCTAGTCATTCCTTACACCTCGTTTGAATCACGGGGACCTGAAAAAAAGAATGATAAATCATACTCTGTTGATAAGAGTGCTGATCCATGCAATGTCATGCACTTCACCGTGGCAGATCAGCTTGCAGCCCCGTTAGGATAATTAGTTGTCTTATTAGCTGTCATGATTTGTCTTGTACCATTTAACATATTCCGTTTGTATGACATCATCATGTTATCTAGGGTTATATGCATCGTATCATAGCTCACCACGTGTCCAGGGCATCCGAGTATGATTGTAACAAGTCGCCCTATTTATTGCTGTTGTTGCTATTCTGTATTGTAGGTATTAAGGAACCAAGATAAAGATGTTGTTTTCATGTTGCAGCTTTCTGAGTTTATATTAATGGAGTTTGTATCTTTCTTAATATAGACAATCTCCAACCAATCATGGCTCTCAAACCCAAAATATCTGAAACACAAAATATTATTTTTAAATGTATGAAGTTCCTAATTATTTTTTCATCTCCGAACGTAGGGTCTTATAATTATAAGATTCTAAGATTAACTTTTAGTAAAAAGCAATTAATGTCCTTATTCTTTTGTCATGTCTTGTCCCGCGATTGAATTTATTTTTTAGGTGGGTCTCATCAATTTAACCCAAACAAATTTGTGATTCGAGTCTAAAAAATTTTTGAGATCCATTTTGGGGAGGTTTCATATTTTATTCGACTATGAAATTTATGTTTAGACGCATTTTTTAGGTCTTATAATAATATTATTAGTTTGAGAAACAATTGAAAATGATCTTACATTTACAGTTGCACAAATATATATCAGTTCACTAGGTTTTATAAATAAGGCCGGTTATGGAACCCAGGGCCCTAGGCGAGAAAAACTCTTGGCTACCAACTTTTTACTATTAGAGCATGGGGGAGGGGAGGGGAGGGACAAGGAGGGGAGGGGAGGGAGGAGTGGGGAGCATTAAATGGGGAGGGGGAAGGGGTTGGGAAATGGGAGGGGAGGGGAAGAAAATGAGAGGAAAAAAATAAAAAAAATAAAGGGGAAGGGCAATCGACACCACCCAGGACTAATAGGAGGGGCACGTGCATTGCACTCGCCTGGGGGGAGAGTGGGAGCGCCAGCTGGGCGTGGGACCACATTCCTCCCTTCTTCTTCTTCTTCCGTTTCTTGCGTGTGTCTGTATTTTTCTTTTATTCAGTTTCTTGTGTGTTTTTGTAGTATTGCGTGTATATATATAATCTTAAATACTAAAATTTAAAATAAATAAATTAATAAATTTATAAGTGTAAAAAAAATGTTGAAAAACACAAAATAATATATATATATATATATATATATATATATATATATATTATAATATATCGTATTTTTAATCACCTCGTTCTTGTAATTTTTTTTGAAAACAATTATTTTGAAATAATCATAAATTAATATTATAATTAAATCAAGAATACACACACACACACACACACACACACACACACACACACACATATATATATATATATATATATATATATATATATATATATATAGGGTTGGGTTCAAATGAGAACCCGTCATTATATGTGAACTTAGGGACTCATCTTGACCATTAGATTGAATAATCTTGATGGTTGAGATCATGACATGTCAGCATGGTAATAATGTAAAAAATATATTAATTAATTAAAAATGGTATTTTGGACATATATCAACGTTTACAAAGAGCACTACATTGTTCTTTGGAAAGCACAATAGATTAAGAAAAAAACACTACGATTGTATACAAAAAGTATCGCAAATTTCGTCTATAAACTGCAAATTCAAAAATTTGAAATGAAACTCAAATCTTCAACAAACCATAACTTTTTCAAATTTTATTCGTTTTGAATGAAATATATATCAAATTAATCACATTCTCAAGATCTACAATTTAAGATACATATTGCATGTTTTAAAACGTAAAATATATATATATATATATATATATAATTAAATTAAAAAAACTGGACTGATTTTAGCACTACAGTACTGTGTAAAAAGTACAATGAACCTGTACATATAATTGCACTGTGCAATATTAAATCTAAGGTCAGGATTAGTCCCTTCACATATAATGACGGGGTTCTCATTTGAACCAAATCCTATATATATATATATATATAATATCACATATTATCACAAAAAAACTAAAATATTATTATTTATCCAAAGGGTCGACATGCTATTGAAAATGTTGGAGAAGGGTCGGAATGCTATTCAGAAGGTCGAAGAAGGGTCGGAAAGGTCGGAGTGATTTTATCTTTTGTTGTATTTTTATTTCTTTTGTGGCGCGTGACATCTTCTTTTTTTGTATTTTTTTCTTTTGTAATATGTCATATTTTTATATCAACTTGTTGTTGTGATTTTTTAATTATTTCAAAGTAATCATAAATTAATATTATAAATGAATAAATCAAGAATATATATATATATATATATATTCATGAAATACTTAAATAGATTTAATAGATAAATATAAATAGTACTGAAATATAAAAATTATTAATAGAAATTAATGGAGAACATGTGATACCCATAAAAGTAGGTTTGAGAATATAATGAATAAATGAGGTAAAGGGAAAAGGGAGGGGAGGAGAATTTTGATGATATAGTAGATAATTATGGTGATGCGGTTGAGAATTGAAAAAGGTGGAGGGGATGAGATCGTGGTTAAAATGTTCTTACACAATGTATTCAAAAGCTACCTTTCTTGGAGCAAAAGAATATTAAAATAAAGGGCAGTACTCTTGTTAGGTGGATTTACGGATCATCCGATCAAAATTTCATATCAATACATTATAGTACAAATGTCAATATATTATAGTGAAAAATCACTACATCATAATAACATTTCATCATAGTATAAAAATCAATACATCATATCACGAGTACAAAAATCAATATATCATAGTACAAAAACTAATAGATTATAGTATTGGGTCAAATGGTCTAACGGGTCATGACCCGTCAATCTGGCCTAACCTAAAATTAAATTGTATTAAACAAACTAAATATCTCATTATATATTCATTAAGGGAAAATCATAATAATTTACGCGACTAAGATATAAAACCTAGTGGAAAGAATAGAACAAAAGAAATATGAGAGTATAAATAACTTTATGAAATTATGTAAACTAAAAAAAATCAACCGAGAGATGTAATTCTAAAAATTTTATCTGTAATATCAAAATTGATTGTCGTCAGATTTCTGAGCGTATCACAATTCTATATGAATGATGGATCAAGTAAAGATAATATTGATAATAAATAACGATAGCACATTATCGAAAAATAACATATATATAACTATGCACAAACACATTAAAAAAAGTAAAGTAAAGTAAAGATAAGAAAGAACATGTGGGAAGAGAATTTTGTATTATTTTTAGTCTCAATCTTTACTTATATTTCTTTAAGTTAATTTTATTTTAATCTCATGCTTTACAATTCATATCAATATTTATCTTTGTAAACCAAACTATTATTTGGGTGGACTTTAAAACAATTTGGGCCCTTGAATTTTGAGGGCCACAGCCTTGTGCCTATTATGCATATGCCCAAGGCCAGCTTGGTCTCTTGATATTTTCTTTATACTTTACAAAAAATTGCACCCTCAAGGTAGTTATTAGGGAAACATAATTCGTTTACTTAGATGAATGACACGTGTTAATACTTGTTAATACTTGCACTTATGACTAAATATTTGTTATTTTGAAACATAATTAGACTACACTTTAA
>BMAC01001362.1:21839-40641 GCA_014905375.1 Phtheirospermum japonicum
AAAAAGATATATGTTTCATTCACTTGTATAATCTTGTAATCAATACATTTTGTAGTTGTATGGGTGGAGTGGGAAGAGCGAACAGGAACCAGATAAATTGTAACGTACAAGTTAAATTTGAGGCTCATCCCTAAGTAGAAATTTGAGATGCATAAAATCATAAAAATCACAAATAGCGTTTCAAGTAATCATGGACACGCGTGTACTCAACCTCTGGATAAAGTTTTGAAGCTTCTTCTCCATTTTCCCCTATCTCGAAGTTTGTCAAGCATCCCTCGTAAAATATGTGATAGAAATGGCCCATTCCAACTTGCATAACAAAGTCACCACCTGCATTAATCATTTCACACCACTTATTTATTTATTTATTTTTCATAATCATTTTGTTAATTAATTAACCTATATATCTATTATTACCTGATATCTGAGCTAGGAACTCTTCTTTGGAAATGGTGGTCTTGTCTAGTGTCTTTCCTGTAAGTTTCTCCCATTTTCCTACCAACTCTCTCTGACTTAGAATGTTTTCCGGTGGCCGCAGGTACAATGTCTTGTTCAACGTACGAGGGTCATCTACGGTCTTCATTGTGTACTTTGCAATATCATCTTCATCCATGAACACCGCTGTAGTAACGTGACGCAAAATTTATAAGTGATTTATCGTAACAGGAGTTAGAATTAACTTTGAATTAAAACTTTAATAGTATCGGAAATTGGATTCAGCCCAATGATAAAGGGCATTTTTTCTGGGCAAGCAGACCCAGGTTCAAGACCATTAAAAAAAAAAAAAACTTTAATAGTTTCACCTTTAACATTTCCATCTCCATAGATGCGAACATTATGTTTAGGAGGAAGTAAAGTTTCCATTTGAGAGAGATTGCCGACAAAGTATCCGGCGAAACAGTTGGCGGACACGTAGGTATATGGGATTTGGGCTTCTTCAATTGCCTTTCTCACAATCATCTTCTCATCGAACGTAACCCGACCCGGCTCAAGGGCGTGTTCCATTTGGGCCGGGTCCACACCAAACTCCGAAGGCAAGAAACGCTACAAATATCATGCAAATAATATTTTGCCCATGAATTAGGTCAAATTACATCACGTTGGTTATTTGTGATATGTCACGGCTCTCGAATCACCCAGATCGACCAACCAATCAAATATTACACGTTTTAACTAACATAGTTGTAATCATTAGTATTGATAGATCTATTAATTATCCAATTTGAGTTGACTGAATTTCATCCTATTTTGACTAAACTTTATGTATTTAATTAAATATTTTTTCACGTATAGATATGGTCTTATTACACAATCAAACGATATTTGACTAATTTGTGATTTTTGTAAGCTCGGGCATGGCGAAATTGTAAAATGGTTGTATACTGTTTTCAATATTAATTCAATCATTTTTTAAGTAGCTATTTTTAATTTTAGCCACGTGACAAATTCGCCAATCAGCAAACTAATAATTTTTGTTCTGTAGTTTTAGTCCTGTACTTTTAGTTGTAGCAATTTCTTCTAAAAATTGTCTTGATTTATTCCTTTTGGTGATTGATTCCTTTTTGAAATCTATGGCCGTGTATGAAAGCGTTTCAAAACTCAATCTTTTCCAATTTTCAGCTTTTATAAAAAGTGAAATAATTAATGATTATTTAGTAACGTCCCAAAAATATAGTTTTATATTTCATTTTCGTCCGTTACACAAAATTAATCCGATTACTATAATTAACATATTAATTTTTTATTTTCATACACCCTTAATTAATATTTTTTAAAAACTAATTTTTTCACGATAAATAAAAAATTAATGATTACAATGAAATTTTTAATATTCCAATAACAAATATACTAATTTCAGCACTAACTTATCAAATTATTAATTGATATGAATAAATTCGAGAATGACATAATTGAAAACAATATGCATATTAACTTCTTAACTATATAAACTACCCATTTCTTAATTTATAAAAAATTAATCACAAAACTATCAATATGGGAAAGAGAAAGTTTTTATAGAAAATTAAATTATTTTTCACTTTTTAATAAAATTTAAATTTCAAACAATTTATTAAACATTTTTCCATTATAATCAAGTTTCGGACAAGGAAAAATTTACGTGATGTTGGCATCATCAAACAACATCCACTAAGTTGGTCAATTCATCAAAAAAGGTACAAAAAAAAGCCCCATCGGGTTTTTTTGACGACGTGGCGTGATTCAATACTTTCTTATAATTTTTTCTTTAATTTTAAATATTAAATTGAAAAAAACTGGAAAAATTTTTATTTTTGGTACACTATGTTGGCCACATTCCAAAAAAGGTACGTTAAATTTGTCAATTCATCAAAAGGTCCAAAAAAAACTTTGATCGGATTTTTTTCCTGACGTGGAATGATTATATATTATTTTATTAATTTTCTTTTACTTAGATATTAAGTTGTATACAAAAATCTGTTTTGCCTTTATTTTCTTTTCTTTTAATCAAATAAATAAAATCTTAATTAATAAAAAATAAAAAAATAGTGATAAATATATAAACATAAAATAAATCTTCAAAAATTATAAAGTTAATATAATAATTTATATAATTTTTATATTATTAAAATTAATAAAAAATTAATAAACTCGGAGATAAATATAAGAATATAAAATGAATTTTAAAAAAATAATAAAATATATAAATAAATATATATGAGAAAATCTATTATAAATTAATTTTGAACTCTCTATATTTATTATATATTTTTAATATTTGTATTATATTTTCATATTTATAAATAATTTATATTAATTTTTATTGATGATAATTTTATTAATTAGATTAACGGAAAGAGAAAAGAAAAACATAAAAATAAAAGAATGAGGAAAACACATTTTTGTCTTTAATTTATTTTGTATAATTATAGAAAATTGATAAGAAACTATAGAATTATACCACTTTAGAAAAAAATCCGATCAAAGATTTTTTGGACTTTTTTTTTTTTGATGAATTGACCAATTTAACGCACCTTTTCTGGAATGTGGCCAACATAATGTACCAAAAATGAAAATTTGCCTAGTTTTTTTTTTTAATTTAATATTTAAAATTAAAGGAAAAATGATAAGGAAGTATTGATCAAGCTGCGTCAGCAAAAAAATCCGATCGGGCTTTTTTTGTACCTTTTTTGATGAATTGGCCAACTTAATGGACGTTGTTTTATGATGGTCAACATCAAGTATCTTTTATGGAAAGAGGCCAATATAATGTATCAAAAATGAAATTTTGCCTTGCTGACAACATACTTAGATATATTTATATTTTTCACAAAATAGAATAATTACCTTAATATTTCCAGCTTCTTTAATAGCTTCTACAAGCTTAAGCTGAAGCAAGAGATTATGGCTCCTGAAATGCACCCCCGACATGGCGCAAACCACCACGTCGACTTGCTTCACCGCCTCGACCAGGCTGCCGTGATCCGAAAACGAGCCCTCGATCAGCCGAGCCCCCTGCCGCTTGAATTCCAGCAAAGCTTGCAACTTGTCGATGTCGAGGCCGATCTCCGCCCGCCGGAGTACGTAAGTTGGGTGGCCCTCCGCCAGGCTAGCCTTAACAAGCCTCTTGCCGATGTAGCCTGTGCCACCCACAACAAGGACCTTACTTTTTGCCATTTCTAATTAATTGCAACTTTCTAATTTTGGCTTATTACAAGTTTGGCAACCAAACGGGTCTTATATAGAGGTTTCTCAATATATATATATATATGGAGTAGGCATTACTCAATATTTTAAGTACATGCATTTGAATATATTTTTTAAATTATAACCGAACTAAATATCTGGCCAGGCGTAAAATATATTTTATATAGCTAGGTTGGTGGAGTTGGTTTTAATTATTAGGTGAATAAAAAAATTTATAAGTGTGTGTTAGGTGAATAGTGTCTATTCTAATGCATTAATCTATATGTCGCATTTTAGAAAATCTTTTGTCCATTTTATTTGTCATATTTATATTTTTAAAAGAATTAATATTATTTTTTAATTTTTCAATAAGAATTAAGTGTCACTCTACTAATTTTATTGTCTTTTTATTATTTAACACTCTTAATTCAGTTAAACAAATTGATATTATTATCATTGATATATTATATAATTATAATTATTATTCATAATTTTCGTGTAATAGTCGATCACAACTGTTAAGTTAGAATGAGACGTAGAGAATATATGATTTTCTAATTTTTTTTAATGATTTTATTGTAAGAATTTCGTTGCACTAGTTAATAGGGCCGGGTTCAATTAATCTTCACGTTTGAGGCATTGGTCTTACTTTTGTTCCACGGATCTATGATCGAATAAATAAAGTGCTATTTTCAGCAATCAATTAGTTGGTGATTTGATGGACATCACTCTAGTAAACATAGATTTGGCATCACTACTTAAATTTACTGTTCCTTAATATATAATAATCTTACTGCATATAAATATAATATAAACACTTCTAATTAAAAATGATGGATTTGAGCATTTGGCCGTAATTAGGGATTTTTTTTTTTTTTGCAAAAGTATCCAGTCATTTTTTAGTTCAACATCGCTCCGATACACGTATGCTTAGCAATTAGCATCAAGCCATTGAAAAACATGTATCGATGGTGAAAAATGTCATTCTATTTGTCATTTTACACATTCACACACCATAAAGAAAAAAAAAAAAAAAAAAGAAGCTACTTTCTCCTAATTTTACATTTCTATTGATTAATTCTATTTGTCATTTGAGAGCATCTCTAATCTACCTCCATTTGATATATCATCAAAATTCCTCTTCCCTCCCCTTTCAGAGCATCTTTAATAGGGGTTGAGTTTGGTTCGGGTTAGGATTGGAGAGGGCCTATAAATGGATTGGGGTTGGGTTATACGAGTGGATGTGGGAAGGGGATAAGCAAAAGAGAGGAAAAGAAAATGGGTTAGGTTTTTTTCGCAAATGAAGGTACAATGCAAAGCCTTTTAAATTCTTTTTTTTTTCTTCATATTTGATTTGTGTTATATATATATATATAAAATGAATAAATAGATTTATTAGATAAATATATACGATATTTAAATATAAAAAATATAAATAAAAATTAATAGGAAATATGTGAGACCCATCAAATGTACGTTTGATAGTATGGTGGATAAATGAAATAAAAGAGGAAGGAGATGAGAAGAGAATTTTGGTGATATACCACATTGAAAATTAAAAAAGTAGGAAAGGAAGAGGTTGTGACTAAAGTTATTTTTATCTCATTTATCGTACTCTCAAATTTATTTTTTATGAGTCACACATGTTTCTCATTTGCTTTCATTTATTTTTATATTTCAATACTATTTTTGTATATTTATTAATTCCATTTAAACGTTTTATGATTACGCGTGCGCACACACATATATATTATCAATTTCTAATTATAATATTAATTTATTATAAATATTGGGGCAACATATCTTATTATAATTAAAAAAAAATTACAATAGACAGATGATTAAAAATATGGTACTACAAAAGAAATGAATTAAAAATATATAAAATAGAAAAAAAAATCACAAAAATACATGTTGAGATTTTAGATAAATAATAATATTTTAAATATATTTTTAGACAAGATGTGATATTTTAAATATTATTTATAGATATAAATACTTTATTTTATTTCTTAAAAATTATGTCTTTTTTAATTAATGTATGTAAACTCTTTTTTATATGTGTGGGTATTTGTGTCGTAAAATTGAAGAAGAAAGAAGAAAAAAGTTGCATACAACATCTTTGTGCTGCCGCGCCCTCCTAGTACCTGAGCACTAGTACCTGAGCAGCGTTGCTCCCCACCCTTTTTCTTTTTTTGGAAAAATTCTCATTTAATACATTTTGATCAAATAAATCCAGTTTAATCCACCTAAATCTTCTCTTCCCATTTAAGTCATATTAATTCCATTAAATCATAAGTTAATATTTAAATTATAAATTATGTCTTAATTATTACATAATGGAATCATGTTATTTAAGGTATACCCCTCCAATTAATCCTCTCATTACCTTCTTAGTCCATTCTTTTCATTCTTCACATTTGACAATTAATTTTCTCCATAACATAATATTTAAATTGTCCATATTTATCTTCTCCATAATAAAGCATTTAAGTTGTTCATACTTCTTCTTGAAAGCATCAAATTTAGGATGGGGATAATAAATTGGATGGGGATTTAGTACATGAATCTGACTCGAGGAGTTGAACTATTAAGTGTACATTGAGATTGCACGGACCTATATGAAATTCATTTTTTTAAAAAATTTTAATTTTTCTAATCATTTTTAGGGTAGTTTATTATCCATACAACTAGTATAGAATTTAAAATAAAATTCAATTCAATTTTGTACAGTGTAGTATGTAATCCCCACTGCTAGTATGTAGTTAATTAAAAAAAATCAATTCAAGTCATCTTGCCGGGGATAGTATGCAATCCATGCTTGCTAATATGCAATGTAGTATTAAATTTATTAATGTAGTATGAAGTTTATTAGGAAATTTATTAATGTAGTATTAAGTTAGATCGGTAGTGGTAGTATGAAATTGATATATAGTAGTTTGGATTTTATTGAATTAAATTGTTAAAATTTTGAAAAAATAAAGTTAATAAGGATAATTTAGTATTTTAGTATCTTGGATTAAGTGGGAAATTGAAATTTCAATGGTTTATACGGGAACAAATATTGTCTATGCACCCCACTAAGTGGGGAATGGTGACGTGAAAACACCGTAGAAATCCCCTAAATTATGAAGGAATAATAGATCCCTCAATAATTTTAGTGTTAATCTTTTTTTAAAGAATTCAATTTTCTCTCGTTAACGAAAAAATATTCTACCTGTAAATCCCTTTGTAATATTGACGAACAATAAAATCCATCAGTAATAACCTTATCAACGGAGATTTTACTGAGAAATTTTATTTCTCTATAAAATTATTACCGACGAAAAATTCATTGATAATCTTTTATTTATTAGTGTAATATCTAAACTTATGTCTCACGTTAGAGTCATATGGGGACGGTAGAGTGATATATTTTCTTTTTTCTATTTTAAATGCTCATTTATAAGGTCAACTATAGAGCATCTCCAATATTATACTTTTGAAGTGATAAAAATTAGCAACATCAACAATTTAGAAAGTGTATAAATAAATTATTCTCCAGTGCATAATGTCGTGAGTACACGTGGGAAAAAAAACCCTCAACAGTGTCGAGCTCTCTGTTTGATATTCGAAACCATGTTAAACAGTCTGACACAGCATAATCTACATAATTCATGAGCGCACGCATCTTAAAAATACTGGAAAAAACTTGCGATAACTTTTTCGGGAAAAAAGACTTATCTCCTAGTTTTTAGTTATCTATGAATTCAGTTTTATTTTGTTATTAATTAAAATAAATTCCACATGTACAAAATTAAGTACGTTGACATTATGCATTTGAAAAATATTTTAGGATCAAAATTTGAGCTTTTTAACACTAATTTATGTGGATAAACATTGTATAATTTTAATGATATCTGCTAAAAATTATCTACTTTTAAAAGCGTAGATGCTCTTAGTATTTTTTTTAATTTTAACAATGTTGAAAATCTCATCTCGGCCACGTGTCTACAAAAACCTCATCCTGGAGGTAGTCAATTACTTTGTACATTAGACTGTCATATTTTTTTAAATAAAAATAGATGCTATCTATATCTATATATATATATAAAAAGGATAGCGTTTTATAAATAGTATATACAATATTTTCCCCGCCAAAAGTGTGTTTCTAAATTATAAATGTTCTATTTATGTTTTGAAACTTGCCCCGTACACTGACCCGAATTGGCATACCGGTTATCAGGTCACTGAGTCTCGGGTCACCGAATCAATTACTTACCCGGGCAAAAAATAATAAAAATATAAATCTTTTTTTTTGTAACTTAAAAATAAGTAAATTAAATAACTTTATATACATTTAAATCACATTTAAAAAGTCATAAACAAACATTCATATATTTCAAGAACATAAATATACTATCCTTCAAACATATCAATTTATATATTAAATTTTCAAATATTATAAAGACGAAGTGAAAAAACAAAGAAATTTAATATATGAGTTGATGTGTTTAAAGGATAATATTTTTATGTTCATGAATCATATGAATGTATGTTTATGACTTATCAAATTTTCAAATATTATAAAGAGGAAGTTAAAAAAAATAAAAAAAAAAGAAATAAATAACAAAGTTAATCTTATTAATACGGTTACATAGGCTTATAGATATATAAGTGAATATAAAAAAATGACAATAAGTTTTCAATTATGTAGAAAAAAGTGAACTTTTTAAAAAAGAAGAAGAATTCCTACATAATTCTTACAATATTGTATACCGATAAAAAGAGTTGTTGCATACTATTTTTACAACCTCCAGTGCCGATAAAAAAATTTGTCGTGTAATTATTTTGTGTATCACATCGAATTTAAACAAGTTGTTTAGATTGGAAATGTTACTATAATTAATGGTTTGAGGATAATAAGAAATTTAGTTTTAAATTAATGGGCTGTTCGGGCCGCGGGTCAGCAATTGATATCTGGCCAGCCCAAGTAGCCGGGTCTAAAGCGGGCTGACTGTGAAACAGTTTATTAATCCGACTCCCATCAGGCAGTGCTTCAGTTTGGTCGATTTTCGAGTCAATCCGTCGGGTTGGGCTGAACTGGGTGTAAAATAGTGATTCTTATGTTTAATTATATTGCGATTATTAAATTTCAGAAACTATTAAATATGACTTTAAATCTTCCTTATTACTTATTAAATTTCTCAATATATACATTTCAATTATTTTTAAAGAAATCTTCATAATTGCTTCATAATATTCACAATAATAATCAAACCAATTGAATTGAATTTTCTTTTGATACTATTAAATTATGATTTAAATCTTCCTTATCTATAATATAATGAGAGTAAGAGTAAATCTATTTCCTTTACTGTGATGACAAGTAATGCGTGTTAATCATAAAATTAGCCAAAACTTAAATCAGGTTATTATTATTATTGTGAACAATTTTCATGATTCATTTTTCTTATTTAAGATCTACTTGACTGAGATAATTAAAGGAGTTGAGATAACTGGTAGATGGTAGTTGATTGTAAATTATAATTTGGCAATGATTGAAGACTGATTTAGCGATATAAACATTACCGAGTGATATACAACTAATATACATAAAAAAGCAAGAAAAATATAAAATAATAATAAATATTGATTTCTAAGAAAATATATAAAAAATAAGAAAAAAAAAATGATACCAAAATATTATCTATATATATATATATAAAGGCTAGAGTTTCTAAAAATATTTCTCAAGATTTTTCCCGCCCATTTTACTTACTATTTGTAGTTTACATATTTATTATTTATATAATTATTTATGTAAATATTCTTTTGGAGATTATGATTTATGTAACGAAAATATTAAATATATAGAAAAATTATGTATAATAATAAATAAAACCTGAGAAAAATAAATATAATATAAATTTTTTAAAGAAAATATAAAATATAAAAAATTATTTAAAATAAATATATAAATATATATAAATAATTAGTTAATAAATTTGAATAACCCAAAAAAGCAAAAGTAAAACATAAATTTTTTTCAAATGCTTTAAATAAAATTAAAAATATTAATAAAATCATATAGATAAAAATATAAGAATTTATAATTAAACTATAAATATTTATTTCATAAATATGAAACGAAACTAAAAATTCAACAATCATATAAAGTTAAAGAGAAAATTTATAAAATAAGTTAAATTAACACAAAAAAATTCATAATTAGATTCTATAAAATTATTAAATAAATATAAAAATAAAAGAATTGGTAAAAATATAAAATGAAATAAAAGACAATAATAGCAAATACAAAAATATTGTGTGTGTATGTGTAAGAAATCTAAAAAAATAAAATATAATATATAATATATAATATATAAATAAATATAAATAATTAGTTTATAAACCTGCAAAACCCGAAAAAGTTGCTAATATTATAAATTATAAATATTTATTTAATAAATAAAAAAAATAGAAAACAAACCAAAGAGTTGCTAATATTATAAATTACAAATATTTATTTAATAAATACAAAAAAGAAATAGAAGACAAACCAAAAGGTTGCTAATATTATAAAAATTAAATAAGAATTCATAGTAAAAAAAAGTAGCATTAAATTATAGAAATTATTAACTAAATATAAAAATAAGAAACAATCAGAAATAACAAGAAATATAATATAATATAAACAAATTAGGAAAAAAATAATATGAATAACAAAAATATAAAATTTATAATTTGATTTAAAAAATTATTTAATAATCTTTTTAACAAAAAAAAAAAAAAAGATAGTATGAGTACAACTAGAAAATCGATACAACGAAGACAAAAAAAAATTAAAATCGGTAATAAGAACTTTTATTTTCTTCCATAATATTATTTGTTGACCAGACCAGGTGATACGAGTACAAACCTAATAGCGTCATATATTTCAATTTTCTATATGTGACTCGAGTAAGTTCGGATGACCCAAACTTTGACCCTAAACGTATCACAAACTCGACAATGACACTTTTTTTTCTTTTTTCTTTTTTTTATTTTCCTAAAAAATTTAAAAAACTATATTATGAACATAAGTAAAAGGTTAATAACTTTATGCAATTGGTTGATTAAAAATCGAAATCAAAATTATATGTGGGCAGAACACAAAAATGATTATATAATCGCACAACATAAAGAATTCAATACATTATTAAAAAAGTTAACTAAATAATTCGTTATGAACGTTTGTATATTAATAATTTGTAACTAATTACTATGACTTTAAGTATTCAACATTAGAAATCCACACATAAATAATTTATTACTCTTGGTTATATAATTATTTTCGTATAAACTGAAATCTATATATATATTTTAATTTATCATCGGGTTCTCAACTGACTCGATGACTTGGTGGTTAATTACTCAGTGACTATCTCGAGTCAATTACCGGGATGATTAAAAAAAAAAACTATAGTAAATATAATACAAAGACCCTCAATTAAAATTTTAATACGATGCCTCATTTATTTGGTATTTCTTTTTTATTTTTGTAGTATTTTTATATTTTACTATATTTATATTTTTTATTTATTTTCTAGATTTAGGAGATGATTTTTTATAATATAACATTAATTAAGTATATTACCTTCTGTTTTAAAATATTTTAAGATTTATTTTATTATATTTTATAACTTCTTGATCTTTGTTATTGTTTTATTATCAACTTTCAATAGATAAAAAAACTATTTAAAATTAAATTTTATATATTTATATAATTTACTTTATCACTATCGCCAATTTATTCTTTCAATGTCTTTAAAATAAATATTTAAAAATTAATAATATTTTTATTATATTTTTATCTAATTTCAAAATAATTTCATATTTGTATTATTATATTATATTATAATATTTATATTTATATTTATATTTTATTTTATTTTAGAAATTATTAAGAACTATTTATAATTAAAACATATATGTTATATTTATTTAACTAAATTCATATTTTTCTGATTATTTTATTATTTATAGCATTTTAAGTGTGTTTTGTTACTATTAGGATTTAGTAAATGATTATTAGGGATTTAAATTATTTTTAATTTATTCTATAGAATTATTTTATATTATTTAAACTATTACTATCTTCATCATTTTTTTTTAATTATTTGATAAGTATTTGTATATAAAATATATTTCTTATATATAACATATTTCATATTCTTCTATGATTTATTTTATTATTTTATAACATTTCGTTTTTTTATTAAAAAACTATTTAGAATTCATAATATTTTAATTCAGTTTTAAAATAGTTTAGGATATATTTTATATGATTTATAATATATATAATTTTTGTGACTTTTTAATTTTAACTTAATTAATATATATTTATAATCTAAATAAAATATTTTGTATTTATTTAGTTGATTATATATATTTTTTTCAAATTTATATTACAAGTATTATACTTTTATTGGTTAAAGGTTTATTTAATAATTGTATAATTATGTTGATATAAATTATATCTAAAATAAAATGTACAATAAAATACGACTAAAGTACAACTAGATTATTCAGTTGTACTCAAACAGATTGATGTGATTGAATTATGACATAATCTAGTGATAAACTTTCGTGTACATGTTGACAAACAAGTATAACGGATACCGATCATTAGAAAAGTCTAAATTTATTATAAGATCTTCACTTTGTCTTTGATACGAAGACTAAACTAGGATATGGACTCAAAATTTTTAATAAAAGTGACTGATATGATTGTTCCGCGACTAACTAAATGGGAGAGCTTGAAACTATTGTCATGTGAGTTAAACTATAATTTGACGTATAATGTAGTATGCAAAAAATTGTTTGTTTTAGGGCGCGAATATAGGCACCCCGTCTATTCATGAGTTCACCTCAATAAGAAAAAATTAACAAAAATGCCAAAATTACGCCCCCACCCCATAAAATACTACACTCCCAAACACATCATCTTTTCTAACCCTTCACCACATCGCCCATCACACCGTCGAATATGAAGAAGAAAAAACGTGATGGGTGGTGAAAGGTAAGTGATGGATTTAGACGACAAAGGGTAAGAAATAGATGCAAAATAGGTGTGTTCGTCTTTGATTTATCGAGCATAGGTCATGTGTTTGAACTCTTTAATCGAACAATACAACGTTGTTCGAAAAAAAATCGAACAAGCCTTAAAGGGGGCGTTCAGATCAATTTTTCGAACATGTGTTTTGTGTACGAATCGATTTTTTAAACATATATTTTGTATTCGAAAGTTTGGTTCGAACGACTTTTTTCAAGATATTTCTTTCTTTTTCTTTTTTCAATGGCATGACGGCAGCAGCGTATTTTTGTGTGCATGTTTTGTTTATTTTCTTCAATAGACGATGGCCATGGCAGTGGTGGCAGTGATGGGCGACGGCTGTAGTGGCGGTGAGAGTTGAACGAGATGAAGAATTTGGGGGTGTAGGGTTTAAATATAATATTGACATTTTTGTGATAACATTTTTAGTAGTGTGAACTAATAAATAAAATGAGATGCGTATATCCACGCCATTTGTTATAAATTTGCTCGTGTTGATCAAATCGTGACTTGAGTATTTTAAGTAATTATATTACATTAATAAATTAATAATATTACACTTACATCCAATGAATTTATACCATTCTTTTTAATTCGCTTCGTACATCGCATCGCACGGGTTAAACACTAGTTATGATAAAAGTCTTTACTCAGTGAAAGTATAAAATCTTGTTCAGAAAAGTATAAAATTTGAAAATTATGACACGTTTCTATGGAATCTTTTTTTTCAAAAGAATAATTGTCTTAGATAAATCTTCCGCACACATATTTACAATATAAATATACAATTGTTTTTAATGTAAAAAAGTATAATTATCAAACAAGTCATTTTTACCAGCGTCTAACGGCACCATTTCCCAGTGTAAATTATTTCAACATTTGACTTGGACTTGGAAGAATATAAATCGGCTTTTCTTGATAGCCATTATTTAATTCTATTATTTAGTTCGTCCAATTTTATTTGATGCAATAAATAATTTTATGTAAATTTAAAATAATAATTTGTATTATAATTATATGTATTAAATAATCATAATATTTTTTTATTTAAAAGAATTAAAAGTATCAAAATAATAAAGAAATTAGTAAATTTAGTAAAGTAATATTAAATTATTATTAAGAAAGTATAAATTAATAATAATTCTCTCTTGAATGATATATAATGTAAATATGATAAATAAAATGAGATATAATGTAAACATGACAGATAAAAACTCATCCGTTCTATTCTATCTATCGCAATTTGAATTTTTTTGCCCGTTATTATTTACATATTCAAGAAATAATTATTATTATTTTTTAATATCTTCATAGAATTAAATATTACTTTACTATTTTTACTCATTTATTTATTAGTTCGTATTTTTAATTATTTTAAATAAAAAATATTTAATACATATAATTATAATATAAATTATATTTTTTAATACACGTAAAATGATCATTATTTTGTAATATTTGTAAAATGACTATTTACTACAAATAAAACAAGAGGACAATAGGAATAGTAAATAAACAGTAGTGAGAATCGAGAATTTTGACTAATATCTTGGAAGAAATCAAGAATTTTGACAATTCATGTACTCCTTCCGTCCCACAAATATACTCCAATATTCTATTTTCGTCCGTCCCACAAAGATAGTTCAGTTACCATATTTCACATATCATTAATTTTTCATTTTCACGCATACCCTTAATTAATATTCTTAAAACACTAATTTTCTACCTCGTAAATTAAAAATTGATGATTATAATGTAAAATCTTACTATTCCAATAACAAATATACTAATTCCAACACTGATTTCTATGAGTATTAATTGACATTAATAAATTTAAGAAGGGTATAATTGGAAAACACTAACTAAATTAATAACTTAACTATATAAACTACCAATTTCTTAATTTGTGTGAAACTAACCGTAAGACCATCAAATTGGGACGGATGGAGTAAATTTTTTCCCTCTCGAAAAGCATGACATCGGTCGTCATTTCTTATAAACATTTTCCTATTTCTTGGCATGAGTTCACATTATGTAAGGTCAAGCTATTGACACTCCCGTAATATATTAAAAACTCGAAGTTTAGGTCACGTATACTCTCTTGAAAGTATTAGTTCTTGACTCGTAAGATACACGTGACGAATTGAAAAGAATATTGTAAATTATTTGATGTATAAGTGTATATTATTAATTTATTAATATAATATAATAATTTAAAATACTCAAGTCATAATTATTGATTCAATATTAGTAAATTTAAAATAAAGGGAGAAGATATATATACCCGTTATTTATTAATTCATCCCACTAAAAAATGTTATCATAAAAATATCAATACTACCCTCAAATACTACACTTCAAAATATTTTACATTCTTCAACTCTCCACTACCACTCCAGTCGCCGTACATCACCATTGTCATCGCCATGGCGGCCGACTATTGAAGGATATAAACAAAACACGCTAACATAAATATGCTGCCGCCACCGCCATGGTTCCCATGCCGTGCCATTTAAGAAAGAAAAAAGAAAAAAAATATCTTGAAAAAAATCGTTAGAACCAGATTCTCGCATACAATTTCGAACACAAAATACATGTTCGAAAAATCAAAACGAATACAAAACACATATTCGAGAAATTGATCTGAATGCCCCCTTTTAAGCTTAAAAAAGGGTTGTTTGAGATTTTTCTCGAACAACGTTATATCGTTCGATCAGAAAGTTCGAACACATGAGTTCTATTTGAGAAATCAGAGACGAACACCCCTATTTTGCATCTGTTTCTTACCCTTTTCCACCCATATCCGTCACTTGCAATCAACGAAGTTTTAATTTCCTCTAATGAAAGGGGCTTTGAACCTTTCGGTTGAAGTAAACGGCTGATAAGGGATCCACGTAGCTTCGAAACACGGGATTTGTAGAGATTTTCATAAATCATCACTGAATAAAATTCACCCTTTTTAAACGTCCGGGTTGGAGTTCTGGAGGGGCAGCCCGGCATAGGCTTAACGGAGGTCGTCAGCGGGTTGAAGCTGGGAAAAGCGGAGAACAACTCGTGCTCGCCGATAAGGTGCAACGACATTTGAAAATATTTATATTTTATATTTGATTTTTTGGGTTTTGCGAATTTATTAACTAATTATTTTTATTTATTTATTTATTTAAACCACTTTTTTATATTTTATTTTACAGCATTTGAAAGTATTTAAGTTTTATTTTTTTTATTTTTTGGGTTTTGCAAGTTTATTAACTAATTATTTTTATTTATTTATTTACTTTAAAGAATTTTTAATATTTTATTTTACAACATTTGAAAATATTTAAGTTTTATTTTTTCTTTTTTAGATTTTGCGAATTTATTAACTAATTATTTATATTTACTTGTTTATGTATATATTTATTTTAAATACCTTTTTATATTTTATATTTTCTAAGATTTTTTTATATTACTTTTACTTTTTTAAGATTCTATTTATAATTATACATAATTCTTCTATATATTTACTATTTTCTTTATATAAATCATAATCTCAAAAATTTTTTTTACATAAATAATTATATAAATAATAAATATACATTACTATTAATGAGCCGAATTTTTTTTTGGAAAACATACCTAGAAAGACCAGTCTTATATATATACCACCCTATATATTAATGCAAAATCTTCCTAATCTATGTGTCTGCTTCGTATGCTTCGTTTGGCAAATAAAAAATTTTGTTGCTTCGTTTACTTTTGTGTCATCCGACCTTAATATTTATCCAATTTAATACTTTTATTTTTATAGTATGTGACCTAATTTAATTCTTTAATTATATTTTTTTTCATATTCAATACTTTCTTTTAATTCTTCTAATATAAAAATATAAACAAGTCATATAATTACTAGATAAGATCTAAATTAGTTATTTTAATTTAAAAAAAAAACTACATATGAAATAATTTTAATTACAAAAAAAAACTTTATTATGAAAATAAATAAATAAGCTTTATTGATATTAGAATTTAAAATAATTTTATTTTTGGAGTTTCAAATATTCTATATAGGCAAAATATGAGTTATTTACAATAATCTAAGTATGTTACTAAATATTAGTAATGTATTCAATATAAATTTAAAAATATTAAATTATATACTAATAATTAATAAATATTGATTAGATTCCAGTACAATGCGACATGGGTTGAGAGTATGATGACATCTTTTGAATATCTCAAAGTATGTAACTAATAATTATTAATGAGTTTATTCTAAACATTAATATATAAAATAATTTAATTATAATAGCTAATAAAACAGATATTCAACACGGATTTGGAATGTTACACATTTTTAAAATTTTGTAAGTATGTAACTAAAATTATTAATAAATTTAATTTAAACATCAAATATAAAATTATATAATATTTATAATATTTAATAAATATATTAGACTTGTACAATACACGGGTTGAGAATACATTATTTTAATTTTTTATTTTAGATTTGAAATTCTGTAATTATCACAAATATTTTATATTTATCATTTGATAAGTGCCATGTAATACGAGTGTTAAACAAGTATATATGTGTCTGATTTGTATACTTGTCCTCCTAATCTATGTTTTTACTTCGTATACTTCGTTTGGATAATAAAATTTTTCGATGCTTTGGTTGCTTATGTGTCATCCGAGACTAATATATATCTAATTTAATATTTTTCTTTTACCGTGTATCGGCTAATTTAATATTTTTTTATTATATTTAGCTAACTTAATAATTTTCTTTTATTATATTTTATCTAATTCAATAATTTTCTTTTATTACATAATATAAAAATATAAATAAGTCATATATAATTAGTAAAAAAAACCTAAATTATATGAAACAATTTTAAATACAAAAAAGAACTTATTTATGAAAATATTAAATAAATTATATTTATAATAAAAGTTGAAATAATGTATTTTTGAAATTTTAAATATTATGTATAGGTAAATTATGATATATTTGCAATAATTGGTAATGAACTCAATTCTAAATATGAGTAATGAATTCAATCTAAATAAGAAAAATTATACAATAATAATTAATTAATTAGACAATGGCACAATGTGAGAAGGTTTGAAAGTATGACACATTTTGAATTTTTCAAAGTATGTAACTATAATTATTAGCAATTTAATTTAAACAAAAAAAATATAAAATGAGTTAATAATAATTAATCGATATAGATTAGAGACGGGTTAAAAATTTGATATCTTTTTAATACGTATGTAAATATAATTATTAACGAATTTAATCTAAATATTAAAATATAATATTAATTAATAATTATAATAATTAATAAATTGAACAGAACACGAGTTGAGAACACATTGTTTCAATTTTTTATTTTAAATTTAAAATTTTATAATTTTCATAAATAGTTTTTATATTTGATATTTTATAAATCATGTGAAATACACGGGCGTTAAACTGGTATATATATATATATATATATGGTTGGGTTCAAATGAGAACCCGTCATTATATGTGAACCCAGGGACTCATCTTGACCATTAAATTGAATAATCTTGATGATTGAGATCATGACATGTCAGCATGATAATAATGTAAAAGAAATGTATTAATTAATTAAAAATGGTATTTTGGACATATATCACGTTTACAAAGAGCACTACATTGTTCTTTGGAAAGCACAATAAATTAAGAAAAAAAACACTCCAATTGTATACAAAAAGCATCGCAAATTTCATCTATAAATTGCAAATTCAAAATTTTGAAATGAAACTCAAATCTTCAACAAACCATAACTTTTTCAAATTTTATTCGTTTTGAATGAAATATATATCAAATTAATCACATTCTCAAGATCAACAATTTAAAATACATATTGCATGTTTTAAAACCTAAAAAAAAAAATATATATATATATATATAATTAAATTAAAAAAAACTAGACTGATTTTAGCACTACAGTACTGTGTAAAAAGCACAATGAACCTGGACATATAATTGCACTGTGCAATATTAGATCTAAGGCCAGGATTAGTCCCTAGGTTCACATATAATGACGGGGT
>BMAC01001362.1:46560-62079 GCA_014905375.1 Phtheirospermum japonicum
AAGTGTGACTAATTGTAAGGGTTTAAATAGATTGATCGGCGATGATTAGAATAAACGTAGTAATAATATTATAAATGTTGTGTATAAGGAAATTTTTCATAATTTGTAAAGTACATTTCATCTAATAACAATCATTATATGAACAAGTTATATTATTTCTCAATATTATTCTATTTTTAAATAATATTTAGATGTATTATATATAGGGAGTGGTTTCGGTAAAAACCATCTATGGTGTGAGAACTAGGAATGGTTCTCACCGAAATACATACATACATACATACATACATATACATACATACATACATACATACAACTTAAGTATACATATATATAATTACTTATTTAAATATTTTAATATTTTCTGCAAAATTGATAAAGTCATGTATGTTATACATTTAACCAAGGGTGGTGTATTTCTCATCTATGGATACAGAGGACGCTTTCTACAAATCTAATAGTGGAATTGTTAATGTAATATCTAACGACATAACTTCTCTTATTTCGAAAGGAAGAATTAGACATTCTAGATTTAGTGTTCATTTTAATATCTAATAAGATCTCGATGTTTCCTGGTACTCCACTTGCAAATTTAATTGTGGATGCGCATCTCATTATTTGGGATGAATCTCTAATGATGCATAACAACTATTCTGATACTTTGGACAAAACATTGAAAGACGTGATGAGATCATAAAATAATTATAATACGCAACTTTCATTTGGTAACAAAATAATAATTCTTTGTGGAGATTTTCATCAAGTTTTGCCGGTTGTTTCAAATGGCGCTGGACTAGACGTATTTCACATGATGATCAAATCTTCGCATTTATGGTCTCATTACATGGTTTTGAAGTTGACCAATAATGTGGTACTGCAAAATCACAATTCAGATCCCGATTGTGTCAAGTTAAAAAAAATTGTCAATTCGATAAATAGTATACGGGATGAAATAGTTGGGGGACCAAACGATGGTATCGCTCAAACTGAAATCCAGGTTATCTATTATTGAAAGATGATGGTGACCATGTTCCGTCAATTGTGGCCAACACATATCTACAATTTGAAAAAACTATTGGATGTTTCGCTTATTTGGAGGGTCGTGCTATTCAATCTCTAACATTTGATGTCGTCGATTTGATTAATAAATACAGAATGTCATAAAATGATGGAGAATTAAAGTTCTGATTCAAACATTGATATATTGTAGGACGTCCACTCACCAAAGTTTCTAAACACCATTAACTGTTATGGATTGCCGAACCATGAGGTAAAACTAAAAATTAGAATTCCACTCATGTTGTTGAGAAATATTGATTCATTTCCTTGTGTTGTGTAATGTTGGTTGTTACAAACTTGACGATCATATTGTATAAGCTAATATTTCTCAAGGAAGCAATGCAGGTGAATTGTTGTTCATCCCTAAAATGATTGTCACACCATCTAATTCGAGCTTGCCTTTCAAATTCCAATGGCGGCAATTTCCTCTGATTGTGTCATATACTATGATGATTAACAAAATTCAAGGACAATCTCTCTCTCACGTTGGACTTTTCCTGAAAAATTCAGTTTTCAGTCATGATCAGTTGTATGTTGCTATATCAAGTAGGGTTGGAAAAATGAGGCACGACATGATTAACCGACACGAACACAACACAAAATAATAAGCTATGGGTTGAGGCTTATTAGATTCGTGCCTTATCAGGCTGACACGATAAGACACGTTAAGTAATAAGTTGATAACGCGCTAACCCGATAAACACGATAAGACCCGATAATATTTTAATTTCCCCCTTTTATATTCATTTACTCATTGTTAGTATCTGTGATCTTTGATTTATCATTAGTACATTTGTCATATTATAATTTTAAATGTATTTGACAATTTGTATTGATAATTTTATAGATATGTATTATATATATTAAGAAAATTATGTATTTTACTAATTAACGAGCCTAATGTGCTTAACGGGTAAGATTAAATAAATTCAGTATTTTTGTTTATCGTGCCTATCGTACCGTGTCATACTTTTCGTATTTTTAGCGTATCGTGATTCGGGTTTAGATTATAGGCCCGACAAGCTTATCGTGTAGTGTTCGTGCTTATGATTATCGTGTCGCGCCTTATTGTGTTGGCCCGATAAGAACCCGACACGATTGATTTATCAGCCTTGATATCAAGGGTGACCAATTGTAAGGGTTTAAAAATAATGATCGACGATAATGAGAATAAACATTGTAACAAAATTACAAAAGTTGTGTATAAGAAAATTTTTCAGAATTTATAAACTACATTTCTTATAATAATAATTCTTTTATGAACTATGTTATATTATTTTCAATACTGTTCGATCTTTAAATAATATTTACATGACTTATATATATGGAGCAGTTATGGTAGTAAATATCATTTCTGATTTGAGAACCAGTGATGGTTCTCACCAAAATACACATACACATATGACTTAAGTATACATATATACAATTACTTATTTAAATAATTTAATACATTTAAATTAATTATTTTTATTTTACAAAAAATAAAATAAAAAATTATCGTGTAACGCACGGGCATAAATACTAGTATTGAGTATAATACAACCAAAAAATTAAAAAGAATACAAAAAGGAAAAAAAAATAGTTGTCTCTTTGTATTCAAATTTTTTACTTTACTTTTTAAATTATTCTTTTCCCATCAAAATACCTTACAAAGTATACATTTTTTTGTCTGGTTACCATCTACTGATTGATTTTGTCTACACATGTTAACCGATTTAATATATCTAAATCCTCCCGGACCGCAAATTCAATATTTTTATACAACTTTTCCCAAAGATTGTCATTAGAACTTGGGAAAAAATATTTTAAACCCTCGAATTATGATCATTTTCAAAATTTACAATATAAGCTATTTTTTAAGAATAAACTGCCATATGAATCATGAGCTGATAACATTTGACCCAACCCGAATGGTCATCCAGTGGGCCAATTTGGCCCGGTTTAGCCCAAGTGGCCCGACTTTCAACACTACATTTCATTCCATGGGCGGTGTTTGGGCCTCCAAAATATTGGTCCGATCCGATTTGTAATTTGTCCCATAAATTAGAATTTTTGTGATTTTGTGTCCACCAATGACGTGTCACAATCAATTTAGGGGGCAAATTGCAAATCGATCATAGTTCGTACGAAGATGTGTCACATATAATAGTTTGTATAATAAATTTTACAAAATATAATAATTTAAGGGAGAAAAACCCAACTTTGATTATTCCAAGTTTTGAAATGTAGTCGATATGGGAAATTGTTATCATTCGGTTACATCGCTCCTTAGTTTCAAAGATACTACATCATACGATGAAAATTATAAATAAATTAATGTTATGTGCACTCCGAGAATTATATCTATAAATATGCCATAAACTCTGCATATATACAAACCTCAAAACTTCTTTCGATTTATCTGTGTTTGCGAGAAAAAAAATAAAAAATAAAAAAGAGAGATGGGACAAAGCAAAGTGCTAATAATTGGAGGAACAGGGTACCTTGGGAAGAGACTGGTAAAAGCAAGTTTGGAGCAAGGCCATGAAACCTACGTTCTAAATAGACCCGAAATTGGAGTGGACATAGAAAAAGTAGAGATGTTAATATCGTTCAAAATGCTAGGGGCACACCTTGTCCCTGGTTCCTTTAATGACCATTATAGCCTTGTGGAGGCTGTGAAGCTCGTAGACGTCGTCGTTTGCGCGGTTTCTGGAGTGCACATTAGGAGTCACAGTATCTTGCTCCAGCTCAGCCTTGTTCAAGCCATCAAAGAGGCTGGAAATGTTAAGGTAATTAATTAAATTGTTTTGTCCGTTTATTTTTTAATTATAAAAAATTCTATTTCATTTTGTGTTGAACACATTTAATAAAGGAATAATTAATTATTAAAAAACAAAAATTATCCTTCAGGATTATATTTCAGGGCACTTCTACGTTGCCTTCACGGTACCATTCCTCACTTCATGGGCTCAATAGTAACCATTAGATCAAGTTTAGGTTTTTTTATATTAAAAGATCTAAGATTGTAAATGCAGGAGGGGTGGAGGTATGGTGCCTTGAAGACACTGTAGACTTTTCCTATATTTCATCCGTTCTGTTCTATCTGTCCGTGGCATTTTTTAAATTATTTTGTCACATTCTATCTGTCACATTTACATTTTCAATATTGAATTACTGTTACTTTTTACTTTTCTAATAAGAACTATGATTTGCACACATGCATAGAGATTTTTACTATCGGAGTTTGGAACGGATCCTGCAAGAATGGAAAACGCCATGAAACCTGGAAAAGTGACGTTCGACGAGAAAATGGTGGTGAGAAAAGCCATTGAAGAAGCTGGAATTCCTTTTACCTATATATCTGCAAACTGTATTGCAGGGTATTTTGTTGGGGGTCTTTGTCAATTTGCCAAAATCCTACCTTCTACCGACTCTGTGGTAATTCATGGAGATGGCAACAAAAAAGGTGAATTTGACGTATTAAAATAATTGTCGTTTTAGAGAATCAGTTTTATCCTTGTTTATTTTAAGAAATATAAACATGTTTATGGTAATTGAATAATTAAAGGAAAATAAGAGAATGAATTAAATAGGAATATTATTAATTGATTGAGGGTGTGTTGGTCAAATACTTATGTTCTTAAAATTTGAACAAAAACTCTATAACGACATTTATTAAGAAATGGAGGGCTTATGTTCTTTAAATTTGAACAAAAACTTTATAACGACACTTATTAAAAAATGGAGTGAGTAGCAATTTTGATCCCCATTCCATACATACGTACTATTCTATAATAGGAATTGCATTCATTTACTCAAATTCTTTTGGGCAATTTCTTGCATAAATAGGGTGCATCGTGAACATGCCAAAAATCTACCATTGCTTATATATATTATAACATATATATTAGACTTAGAGTTTACATTTTCATTTTAGAATTTAGGATTTCAGTTATATATTATCTAGATGTGAATTGTATGGGATGATTGATTTGTCGGGTTTACATTAGGTGGGATTCACCGAAAAACGTCTCAATTTTTTTGACTTTCCCAAAATAATAATAAAAAATATTATTATTATTTTGCAATAATTGACAATATTTATTTGCTGAGTTTTGCTTTTTTGCAGCAATATATGTAGATGCGGATGATATAGCTACCTACACTATGAAGACCATAGACGATCCAAGGACTCTCAACAAAACAATTTATCTTAGGCCTCCAAAAAACATTCTTTCACAAAGACAAGTTGTGCAAATATGGGAGAAGCTTATTGGAAAAGAACTCAATAAAATCACCCTCTCAAAGGAAGATTTCTTAGCTTCCATGAAAGGTAATTGAAAATTACGGATAATCTTAAAAAATGCCCGATTTGACCGGGCAAACCAGATGAGCGAGTTGAGATTTTGGTTGGTAAAAAAAGAAAAAATTATTGAAGTTTGAGGTCAATTTTCTTGCATGAAAGTGG
Source organism: Phtheirospermum japonicum (assembly GCA_014905375.1). Lineage (NCBI taxonomy): Eukaryota > Viridiplantae > Streptophyta > Magnoliopsida > Lamiales > Orobanchaceae > Phtheirospermum > Phtheirospermum japonicum. The sequence continues at coordinate 52,070 of BMAC01001362.1, forward strand.
ACTCGACAAAAATCTATCTTCGTATGTATACAATTTTAACATATCATCATATCTGACTAGCATATATTGTTATATATAATTGTCAGAAATTAAATTTTTTTTTTCCTTTCAGTTTTACGGTTAAGTTTTCAATTTTATGTTTTAAAATTCCAATTATATGTAATGATATATACCGATTAAATGCGATGATATATTAAAATTGTATTAACAAGATTCTTTCGAATTCACATTATTAGGTGCATCCTCGTTCATCGGAGAACTTATCACAAAATAATAAAAAGATGGGGCTAATCTCAATATTTGAGAAAATTGGACACTAGTGTAACTAATGGTTGGGGTAAAATTGTAAGAAGAATGAAAACCTCTAGGAGTTTTCTGTAATTTTAGTCTTTTTTAATATATTCTTTGTATTTTCCTCATATCGCGTGGTTTTGTAATTATTCCTAAAATTTATATACTACTATAATTTGTTCTCATTGGTGAAATATTCATCATTTGTATGAATCTCATAAAATAACAAATTTCTTTGTTTATATTTCAATTTGTTTCATGGACAGATCTTGACTATGCACAGCAAGTGGGATTAAGCCATTACCATGATGTACTGTATGAAGGATGCTTGACTAATTTTGAAATAGGAGAGGAAGAAGAAGCATCCAAACTCTATCTAGAGGTCAAGTATACGACAGTCCAAGAATACCTCAAACGTTATGCGTAGTACAATATATAAAGTTCCATGGTTTCCAAATAATTATGTAATACCAAAATATGTGTGACTTATATGTAATAAATAACACTTTAATGTTATATTTATATTATATGAAACTGAATTTTCTACCTAGCTAAGTTGAGTTGTTGACCTTCATAACGTTTTGTGTTCAGGTGCTTGGGGAATACCATAAATATAATTATTTCATATTAAGAGTATTTGTAATGTAATAATGTTTGATATTTGTAATGCCAAAATATTGATCATGTGGTACAATTAAATGTTTGATATTTTTAATGAAAATGTTGAATTTTAGATATTTCTCTTTATAATATCAACTATTAATTTAAAGTCTATCATCTAAATTTTTTTTTCTCTCCTCATTTTATTTTTATAAAAGTTAATAATAATTTGTCAAAAAGTGTGTTGGTGAAGTTCTTTGTCATAATGTCAATGTTTTTTGCCACGTAACTAAAATTGACTTATTCATTGGAGATGCTCTAACAAATTTGAGGTTTTTATTTACCGAAAACTTGTTCTAGTTGACCAAAATTCAGATATTTCATAAAAGAAAAAAGATACCGAAAGTTTGTAAAGATCGAATTCACAGTAAAATCATAAAATACGTGTGTATTGTGAAGAGCGAAAATGATAAGCATTAATTTTTTTTTTTTTTAAAAACACAATGTATTTATACTTTTGATTATAAATGTTTATTCTTATAGTTGAGCCAGTAGGCCATTTTTTTGATTAATTAAAATTAGAGTTTCAATGATTAAAAAGAGTAGTAATCTACTCACTCAAAATAAATTAAGGAGATGTTTGGTGAATTTATTGAGAATGGTAATGGTAATGAGTTTGATTGTGGAGGTTAATGGGTTTGATAACCCCCTCTTGTGGGGGGTATGGCTCAATATCAAAAATTGGGCAATCAAACCCCAATGTTTTAGTTACCAACCACCACTTTAATTCTCTTTCTCATTCTCCACTCCCTAAACCCACCAACCAAGCATCCCCTAAAAACCACTTAAAGAGTAAATATGATCTAATTAGTACTACTCCTCCAAGGCTAAGAAGAGTGTATTCATTTAGAACTTTTAAAGACATTTTAAGATTTTTAAAATATTAATGTATTTAAATAAAATATTTTAAAACTTATAAAAGTCTTGAGATATTTAATTGAGGTTTCTAATAAATTATTAAACGTTCATAAAAGTTTCAAGGTATTCATTTGAAATATTTGAATTCTTAAATTGTCATGAGATATTTAATAAGTCTAATACTTTTTGAATTTGTAATTTGATTGAAATTTCCTAGACTTTTAAGGTAATTATATATACCAAATCTCACAACCGAAATTCCATCTTTAAACATGAGATTTTACAAAACTTTTATAATCTCCCAACAAAGATGTAAATCGGTAAAAATAAAAGAAAATTCAAACAAATCTATTATAACTCTACAAGTTCCAAATGAATACACCCCCTAAGATTCACAATCACAATTGAATTTTCACAAAAAACTAAAAATATAGTGGAAGAAAATAATTCAAACTGCAGGATGTGATTGCAGATGCTGAAAGCATTTGCAACCACTGTTCGCTATTTTATTTTGTGTGTTTTTATCTAACCGCAAGTGCTCGACATAAATTCAATACACAATGTGTAAAGTCATATTACACAAGATCAAATTGATTTTGAATTAAACAATATATAATATAGATTATTTAACTTTATTTAAACTAATAAAAGAAAAAAGATGAGTTTTGCTGTATCGACGAACATAAAATTAATAATTATAAAAACTACTATCAAATTTTACCAATATAAAGACCATGTAGCAAGTAATCGACTCAAACGACAAGTAGATATTCCGGGGTTTGAGGGCAATGTACTCAACGTGAATTCTTCCAACCTACCAAATATTGAGTGTAATTCAGTTTAATATAAGTCAATCATAATTCTAGTTTAAACCTTTTTAAAGATTTTAAAAGACTTCACTATTAATCTTCAGGTCTTGTTGATTAGAGTATTTTGTGTTCGAAAAGCCTACTGAGAAATCTTCTCTCGATTCGATCTATCAAACTTATACGTTATAATAGTATGTCAATCAATTACAACTATCAAGCTCATGTGGTTGTCAATTAATTATGAAACAGTGATTTACAAATACAAAAATATCAATGAATCATATTTGATTGAAAGATATATTAAAAAAATCAATTATTAACTGTTTTCAAACCCCATAGTAAAACTAAATCAGGTAAACATAATCGAATATTTATCTAGGTAATTCATCGAACACCTCATGTTCATAAAGAAAAATAATGAACAATAAAACCTCAGGATTGTATGGGTTGCACTAGTGTACAAAATTAAATTAGAGGCCACGCAACAAGGCGGTTTAAATTAGACCCGCCTCGAAATATACAAATGTGGCAGTTGTGATATTTAAACCGCCTCATATTTATAAAAAAAAAAAATAATAAAATGATCGGGTGGCGGTTGTTAATAAACAACCGCCTCTAATAATAATAATGAGGCGGTTCCTTTAAACTCGCCTGCAAAGTAGAGTTAATTGCAACCTATCTGTTCCTGTTTTGGGATATAATATTATCTAGGTAGTGCTCTTTATCTGTATTGAATATTTTGTGTCACCCTAAACCTTGATGCCTTAACGATAATCCTGCCTTTATTTTTTTCTGTACATTTGTCAAGCATTCTCTGCTGGTTCTTAAACTAGGGAAGCTATTGTCATGTTATTACCTGAAACCTGACTCCTGGAAATTGGTTAAAGACTCTAGTCAACTGAACTTAAATTTACTACCGAAGTTAACTTTTTTTTTTTTTTTCTTGTTTTTTAATTTTACATTTGAATTTTTCCTTGGTGTTGTTTTTTAATTTTACCTTTGAATTTTTCCTTGGTGTTGTAATCACGGGCGGGAATTTTAATTTCCCTTACATTATAATTAGAAATCAAGATGATGCATATCAATGCAAAAATTTGAAAGAAGGGATAGTTGCATTGTTTAATTACCACATTCATATTTTCATATTAACATGAAAGGTTTACTTGCAAGGAACAGAAAATCAGAAAATCAAAAAAAATAAATAAAAATTCTATGTTAGGGTGATGGAAATGTAAGTTGTTGCTCGTTCAGAAAAAATATGCTTCTTTGAATTTCTAACTCGTACATTTCACAGATTATTTTTTGTTTTATTTATATGGATATAAGTTTATCTGAATGACTGCTTGAAGGTGAGATTTGGGCTAAGGGGTAATTGAATTTTATTTTTACTTGTAATCCTGAGATATGTGATTATTATGTTATTCCTCAAACCATAAGCAATGATAACTTTTTTTTTGTTTGTTTGTTTTGATAATCCATGTTCTTATAGATCAGACTTATGGGTTTTTATGTGTATACTGATGTAAATAGCTTTAGGGAGTGATTCTGATTTTTTTACTTTAAATTCTAAGATATCCGTGTTCTTTTTTCTTTTCTTTTTTTGCTGATCCGTGCTTTTTTTTTTTTGCTAACTCATGTTCTGTGATTGTGATTTTTCTAATCCCATGTGTTATGATAATTGAAATTTCCCATGTGAGCTCAATCTTTAAATATGTTGTTCAACCAGGACACAATAATGTTAGATTCTTCAAAGAGTTGCAATTTTTTCATACAAAATTGTTTTCTAAATTCATCTTCTCCATGTAATTTGCAATCTTACCCCGTCTCTTTTACTTTATAATATCACATTAAATCACCTAATTAAGCGAGCATCAAGTTTTAATTTTGCCAGAGTTGGTCTGTTAATTGATGGAAAGGGTCTGAAGATCCTGAATTTGGGTGGTAGAGACGAACTTCGTACTGGTTTACAAAACTAATGGTATGTTTTAGTAATTCTCTGCAGTTATTCTTCATATTATTAATATTTGAGATTTTGGTAAAGTGTATAACTTAATATGCAAGAATAGATTCTTTAATTCAAAGTAAGAATGAAGGATAGATCGGACCATGGACTATAATTCCTCAGACCTGAAGAATGATCAGGTAATCTGTGCTGCATTTTGAAATCTTGAAGGATGTTTTTTTCAATTTTGTATTAAGTTGATTTTGTATGCATGCATCAGAATTTACTCTAATATTCATAAAGTCCGTGGTAAATTGTAATATTCTTCGAATTTGTATAAGAAATGGTAAAATAATATTTTTCTCTATATTAAGACTGTCCAGCACAATGCTTACGATCAACATCCCTATGCAAGGGAGTTTGGAATCAATATAAGCGAAAAAACTCGCGTCTGTGGAGGCATGAGTCCTCCCTGCTCCCTGGGTGAGATTCATTTTCTCAAAAAGAAAAAAATAAGTAATTTTATTTCGGAAAAACCGTTAATATTCAAGCACTAATGTTGTGCAGTTAAAATATCATATGAGACTGGGAAGGAAAAAGACTGTTTGCCACAAGTCCCAATGGAATATGATGAACAAGGTCTAAAAATCTTACCATATATTCAAATTATGCTATTACTCGTCCTTCTAATTTTTTTAGCGTGGTCGTTTTTTATTGACTATGCTGAAAATGATCAATGGCATGACCGTTAGCCGTTAGGCATGTATTAACTTCTCGAGGAGTGTCCAAGACAGTGTTGCTAGTGGGTTTTGTAATGAGCTAGCGCAAATGTGTCAAGTGTCTGGCATGGTAAAAAAATCATTTTTCTTTTTTAATCCCGCTATTTATAATACACATGCTAAACTATATATGTATGGTAAATCGCTATTGTACAGGAATTTAATCCGGAACCCGCACTAACACAGAAAACACATTCTAGACCAGACATTCTAGAACGGTTGTTTGGATACCTTTTAGAAGGTATATTATAATACCCGTTCTAGTATGTTACATATCTAAAAGGTATATTTTACACCTGAATTACAAATTTTAGAAAGTATATATTATGTACCTTCTGATATATTCAAATATTTAGAACGTATATTGTAAAATACCTTCTGGTCAATTAAACTTTCCAGAACGTATAATTATTTATATGTAATTTCGTCCACATATTCCTTATCTCCTCCAAATTCTTTCTGCCGTCGCCATCTCCAAAAGCCCCCGAGACTACCGCCAAAACCCTCCGCTTGCGACGCTGGCCTCGACGTTGCCTGAAAGCTCCTCGTCTTCGAGGTTGTCTCCTTCAGCTTCTTCCTTTTCTCCTCTCTGGTGGCGCAGGGCCTCAAATTGGCCATCAATTTGCTGAATAGAAAAAATGGAAAAAAGGAAATGGAGAAAAGGAAAGAATATAGAGCGATAAAATGATATTTCCCGTGCACAAATCTCAAACCCCAAAAACTTCATCTCCGCGGGCCACTGGAGAGTTATCGACGAAGGTAAACCTAATCCTCAAGTCTCTTTAGAATTATCGCCAAAGGTAAACCTAATGTCCTAGTTCTTCGTCATGTTATTGTTCTTATTATTTTGAAGCTATGCGTTGTTCTCATCTCAATTTAAGCTCGGTTAATGTGTTTTCATGAATAATGAGTCCAGTTAGGCGAGAATCGATTAGTTTATAATTCTAGTCAGCAGATGAACAGTCGCCGAGTAACTTTTATTTCACTCTGTTTGGGACGTTCGATTAGAAAATAGTACAGTGGTGTTCGTGTTGTGTTTCTATCTAATTTAGGCCAAAATGTAGAATTAGTCCACTAATTTTGGGCAGTTGGGGATTTTAGTCCACCGAATACACGGGTGACGATTTTAGTCCACTAATTTAAAAGAAGTCGCACATTTAGTCAATTTCTGACATGAAATTTGAATTTTGGCCGGAAATTGGATTTTGACCCAATTTTTGGGGATTTTGACCGGCCAACATGGAACGCGTGGCGATTTTAGTCCACTAATTTAAAAGAAATCGCACATTTAGTCCATTTCTGACCTGAAATTTGAATTTTGGCCGAAAATTGGATTTTGACCCAATTCTTTGGGATTTTGACCGGCCAACATGGGACGGGTGGCGATTTTAGTCCACTAATTTAAAAGAAATCGCACATTTAGTCCATTTCTGACCTGAAATTCGAATTTTGCCCGAAAATTAGATTTTGACCCGATTTTTGGGGATTTTGACCAGCCAACATGTCACATATGTGCTGACTTAATTTTCATTTTAATTATAAAAATTAATAATGCCACGTGGGTATTTATTAAAACAAAAATAATAAAATAAAGTAAAAAAAACGAAGAAGACTTGGGAGACATCATCTCTGTACTTTTTAAACTAAAGTTGGCATTTCAATTTTGAACCACACGCACACGAACCCAGAGATAAACCTCCTAATCATTCGAATTCAGAAAAACAAATTAAAAAAAAAAAGGTATGAACGCAATCAAACCTCACGCCGAAAGCTATCAGTTAATATCCGTCGTCAAACCTCACATGTTTTGCCAATAAGAATCGGATTAGCATCTTAGCCGGCCGGAGAAGAAATCTCGCGGTAAAATCCGGCAACGACGGCGGTGAGAAAAAAATCGAACGACAAAGTTTCTTATCCCTAGAAGAAGCCGGTTTAGTCGAGATTTCCGGTCTGAGCACTCACGAGCGGATTCTTTTTTTTTAACTTTATTTTATTATATTTGTTTTAATAAATACCCACGTGGTATTATTAATTTTATAATTAAAATGAAAATTAAGTCAACATATATGTGGCATGTTGGCAGGTCAAAATCCCCAATAATCGGGTCGAAATTCAATTTACGAGCAAAATTCGAATTTTAGGTCAGAAATGGACTAAATGTGCGATTTCTTTTAAATTAGTGGACTAAAATCGCCACCCGTCCCATGTTGGCCGGTCAAAATCCCAAAAAATTGGGTCAAAATCAAATTTCCGGCCAAAATTCAAATTTCAGGTCAGAAATGGACTAAATGTGCGATTTCTTTTAAATTAGTGGACTAAAATCGTCACCCGTGTATTCGGTGGACTAAAATCCCCAACTGCCCTAAGTTAATGGACTAATTCTACATTTTGGCCATCTAATTTATTATGTGTTATTTTTGTGATGGCTGTGTTGGGTGATGGGAATCAAGCAAAGGAAAACAACTTCATCTATGTATGATCTCTCTCTCTAACTCATATTTCAACAAATATTTATATTATATTTGTTAATTGTATTTTTATATTTTCTCATCCACTATTTTTAGTTATCTTATGGGAACAAGAAATCTGTTCAGTTTGTGAGGCTTGCAGAATGTAAATTATAAGTTAGTACAAAATTTTGTGGCTATAATGTTTAAGAGCAGCATTGCACAGAGATCATACTGAAGCAACATGAGGCCGCATTACAAAAAAAGTCCCTCAGTAATCTAGGGATCTCTGTTACATTAATGAATTTATTTCACTTCAAATCCCAATACATTGTAAATTTAAAAGTATGCTATATTGTTTATCTGTGCTCATTCTGTGTTGTTAAGAGTTTGAGTGAGTTTCTGGTGTGATTTTATGCATTTAAACAACTTGTGAGTGTGTCTCATACTGGAATTGGGAATTTCTTGCAGATACCTTCACGAAGACAAACAGATAAAGTCTAATGCTATGAACCTGCAACAATGAAATACCTGGGCTATTTCCCTGCATTGAAACATGATGAGGTTAGTTTTCTTGCTGGATCCTGACTGTAATATGTAATCAGGACACTTCCTATCCATGTTACAATGTTATCTTACATTGCCAGTGCTGAATTTTGAACTGTTGAGTTTGATATAATCTAATTGAAACTGCTGGAGAAAATTTGATTTGGTTTTCAGTATACTACTTAGATTTGATTAGGTTAAGGAGCGTGTAGCACATGCGAGGAAGGCTCAAAAGGTATGGGCAGAAAGTAGCTTCAAGCAAAGGCGCCAGTTCCTGAGGATACTTCTGAAGTACATCATTGAACACCAGGAGCTTATATGCGAGTAAGAACACCAGGATCACTCTCATTTGTCTCTGTTTCTATTTTGACCTGTTCTGTCATTCAGGATCAAAATACAAAATTCTGATTGTATAATATCTACTATTTTTTCTTTATTCCCATGTCATATCGAACATAGTCTATTGCTTACTTGTTTGCCTTTTCAATTAGAGTTTCTTATCATGTGATACTGGAAAGACCATGGTTGATGCTTCTTTAGGAGAAATTATGACAACCTGTGAGAAAATCACCTGGCTGCTTTCAGAGGGTGAAAAGTGGCTAAAACCTGAATACAGGTAAATATGTTCTTGAGTCATAATCTGTTAATAACTTTCTATTTACAATGAAGCACGTGAGGTTGCTAGAGCCCATTGTTACTTGTTATGTACTAGAAATTAATGTTCTGATTCTTCAACTGCATGAATATATTTATAATAGTCCTGAACTCCTGATTCAAATCTTACAGTCAGCATAAAATTAAGGGACTTGCATTTTTCCCTGTTTCACTCAGTGACAATCAGAAACTTCCTTTGACTTGAGCTGCAACTGAAGCTGCGTGCTTGTAGTTTAGGTCGACCCCATATTTGTTATTATATTCAAATTCTCATATATTTTCCAAATGTGGGAAAACTGATTTAAGCAAATATTCTTCTGAATGACTAGAGTACTGGTTTGTCTCGAGGATCAATTTACATTGATCGTCATTACTTTATAATGCAGGTCATGCGGAAGATCAATGCTTCACAAGACAGCCAAAGTGGAATTTCATCCCCTTGGTGTAATTGGGGGCCATTGTATCGTGGAAACTATCCATTTCACAACATATTTAACTCCAATGTTGGCTACAGTTCTCAGGGAACAGCATTGTGATTAAGGTATGTTATATTTCTCTTTAATTAGTTTAAATTTCATAGGATTCTATCTGTAATCCACTTAAGGCCCCAACTTTCCTGATTTCAACAGTTTATCTGATACTTTCTCAATTACATGCTCAAAGATTTATAATTTTCCAGGTATAGTATCTAGGAATCTGAGTTCATCGCGTTGGACAAAGCGGGTGAAGAAGCAGAATGGCTTCGTAACTTTTTAGAAGACATTCCATGTTGGGAGAAACCCGTGCCACCGGTTATGCTTCACTGCGACAGTCAAGCTGCAATTGGAAGGGCAAGAAGTGGTTTGTATAACGGCAAGTCTCGACATATCCGTCAGAGACATAACACCGTGAGACATCTGTTATCGAGTGGGATTATCTCTGTTGACTACGTAAGGTCGATAGATAATCTAGCGGATCCATTCACTAAGAACATAGCTCGAGATCAGATGTACAAGTTGGTAGAAGGAATGGGAGTGAAATCCAC
>BMAC01001362.1:64802-88995 GCA_014905375.1 Phtheirospermum japonicum
TCAGCTATCGTGTGTGTGCAGGATTTGAGCTAATGAAAGATTGATGAATGAAACTTCTCTGAGTCTTTGCTTTGTGTTCTCTGCTACAGGTTTCAGAACATGCAAGTTGGTCAGGGATGTTTCTATTTGCGTATAATCCAAGCTGCTCTTTCTGCTGTAGGAGCTCCAGAAAATCTGGTTGAAGTTATAACAGGGTATGTTTTTTATGCCTTAGTTTCTACTGCAAGCTTGTCTTGGTTTATTTCACCTGAATTTTTAATATCCTGCCAGGTTTGCGGAGACAGGAGAAGCCTTGGTGTCTTCAGTTGACAAAATCATATTTGTTGGATCACCTGGTGTTGGTAAAATGGTCAGGGTTTTCTCTTAAACATAAAAAAATGTTATTGAAAGTAAATTCTAGAAATTTTACTTCTATTTGAGAACAGATACTCTTCCGTAAAACTGTTGATTTTAATTTTGTTTGGCACCATTATCATTTATGCTTGATATTGCAGATAATGAGGAGTGGAACTTAAGGATGATTGTAGTGGAAAACCCAACCATGATGAGTGGAGATCCCACAAACTTGGTTCAATGGGAAAACTAAACTACATAAGTCTAGGTAAGTTAAACTCTACGACCCTATTCTTTAAACAGCAAAAGTAGAGTTTATAATCTGTCACGTGGTGAGGTTAAATCTCTGATTTTAAGTCTAGGTTAATGATTTTTAATGTTGTAACTATTCCAACATACATGTCTGATTGATCTCATGTCATCATCTCTTTTTCTCTCTCTGCCAATATTGTTAACTATATCCCATATCGGAAAACGGCTTCGAGTTTCAAAATTCACTTGCGGAGGCGCTGTACGGGGTAAATGTGTGGTACCTATTGCGGGCATTGGTGGTTGTTGTGAAAATGATTTCTGAGCCCAATGCTTCTAAGAACAGTAAGAGAAGGGACTAAAACTATATCCAGCTGCACGTAATTTTGAGATCTCGTTAATGTATACGTACGGCATTAATTATACTTGTTAGAAACTATTACAATTGATTCGAGCACAAATAGGAATGTAACAAAATATCTCGAAAACTGGAAAAGAAGAAAAATAGAAACTATAAGAATAGTCGAGTCGGACTCTGTTCGCAAGACGAAATAGCCCCGATAGTGCCCTTCGATTTTGGGTATTCGTCCCCAAAAATAAAACGACTAACTTCTCTGATATAACAGCACCGTTAATACCAGAGCTCCGGCGAACAAGATGAAAGTGGACTAAGCTGCGTAAAGAAATATGCAGAAAACGTGTATGAAGTAAGCTTGAAGCTCTCTGGATTTTCAGGTGATTTTCGTGTGTGTAATGAACTGGAGTGCTCACCTTTATATAGGGTTGTCATATGGGAGGTAACAGTCTGAGTTAATATCATTAAGACATTCAAAACGTACCTGGCACCTGACAGCATGAACCTGGACAGGTTCAACTTGTACATTCAATCGCAGCTAGGAGAGAGGTCAAAGTAACGTCCATGCATGAATTAAATAGCATGACGTTTGACCTGAACGGTCAGTAGTTACAAAAATAATTCAGGGGTCAAAACCACATGTGGCTAAAAGGTTAGCCAGGGTTGAACCAAAACTATGACCCACACTGTAAAAATTAGAAGGTATATGGATATAAGAATAATTCTCAAATTCACGATTTTGTTAGTCAATGTTAAACAACATTGATTAGCAATATCGACCATAGTAAAATAAATATATACAGTGGAATTAAAATACGAGAACACGAGATAACAAATTCAGTTAACAAGTAAATTACTTGTGAATTTGGGTGTACAAACCCGAAAATTATATTACTTTCTTATTCACGTTCAATACAAAAATATAAAGTAATATATGAAAACTAAATATCAATAAACTTGATACTAAATACTTGTTGCCGGAATGGCAAGATTTTCTCCGTTGGTCACGCAATTTCGAAAAGCTTGTTAATCACAATTAATGGCTCCAAGTAGTTCTTCGTGTTCTTTCTTGCTTTGCCGTGCGTCTTGCGTCGTCCTTCTCTCAAAACCCCGTGCTTAAAATTCGTCAATGCAAGCTTTAGGATTCTCTGTCTTAAATAGACAATTTTACAATCCTAAACTTGGTAAATACCTAAAAACAAATCCTAATCACAATTTAGGAATAATTAAAGTCTTGTACATAAATTAGGAAAAACAATATATTTCTAAATTAATATATTTTGGGCCTAAGAAAGGCAAATAACACAATAAGGAATTATTCCCAAGAATAAAATTCTTAACAAGCTCCCCCTTTTGCCTTTCTGGACAAAATACCCAAGACGCATGAAATACCCAAAAGACTACAAACTTCCCCTGAATTAGAAACTCCCCCTAAATTAGAAACTTTCCTTAAATGAAGTATCCAATGTTGAAAACAAACAAAAACAAACCAGCGTCTTCTACATTCTTCTCCCCCTTTTTGTTCTGAAAGCAAAAGGACCTCAATAAACGAGTCCCGAAGCGCCTGGTGCTGTGCAACTTGATTATCAAACAAAGTAAATTGGGCTTGGACAAACGGAGCAGAAAATGGACCATGTTGGTACTGATGTTGGGAATACTAGAACCAACATCATACATGACACCAGCTCGAAGAGGTGCCTCGGTGCCTAAAGAAGGTAATCAGATTCTGCTTCACAAAAACACCAACGGCGGATTTGACGCTCAGCAATCAAGCCTCGATTTTGAAATTCCAAGAACAGCTCCTCAGCTTCACTAGTCAAGAACCTCGTGGAGATTGGTTTCATGTCTTCAATCTCGACGACTTAAGACAGAGCCTCATTAGAGCTAAGCAAAGTGGTCGGAGGCAAATGTTGACATCGGTGCACTGGCAGATGGAACATTGTCAGAATTGAAGCTTGGAGGAGAAGCAGGATTGTCTGTGGGGGATGTTAGTTTCAGTGTCACAACACCAGAACCAATATCAGCTGACACGGCAGATTTGGACTTCTTCTTTTCTCTCTTTGGGTGGAATTTTCTTATTAGCTAGACACAAAGTATGTTTCTGGAGCTTTGCTGGGTGATGGTGAATTCGATATTTTGCAAGAGATTGAAAACAACTACAAATAAAAAAATCGAGTGGCGCAGGCAATAAAATTTGGAGAAAGAAAAAGTAAAATTAAGAAAATAACTCCCCCACTCTTTCTCAAAATAAGACACACGATCTCAACTCAACTACTCCATCATCTCAATTTTGGAAATAAAAACCACAAATCCCAACTACAAATTAAAACCGAGATAGAACTAGATTTTTACAAACCATCACCATAGTTGAACAAAGCCTTTGCAAAGCAATTTTTCACTCGCCAAACTAACCTCTTATTACCTGTCAAACCGTCCGAATTCAACTCCACCGAAACACGCGGTTAGCAAGATTCAAAACAAGATTAAGAGAATTCAAGATAGACACGAACACAAACAACAGAACGCACAGGAAGATGGCATCTTCCCAAAGTATGAATGTCCTACGGGATGCCTAAAATTCATGACCTAAAAAGGTTAAAAAGAACACATTATGATTTCAGTGACTTGATCCAATGTTGCTTTTTATTACTGACAACATCATTAACCAACATTACCTCAGGTGAAGTCAATGGAAGCTTACCCCTTAACCCAAGTTAATGACTACGTCAAGATCTCTCAAGAAGGTAATATTTAAAGATTGGATCTTTTTGTATCCAAATTTTCTTCATCCTTGAAGGGATTTGAATCTTTTAATCTTCAACAAAGCTGTTAAAAACCTCTTATTTTCGGACCTGGGAGAAAACCAGTTTTTGCGGGCAAGTCCCACAATCACCTAATTGAAGAGGTTGGTTCTATTTGCCATTACTTTTATTGCAACACAGGACCTTATTGCACTTTCAATCAAACTCAATGCATTATGATTATGTATGAAAAGAAAGATAAAAAATGCATGCAAAAGTATATGGATGTTGTGACTGATGTTGATAAGAGGTGTCACAACATCACAAACCAACATTGGTTTGACAATGCACATACCGAGATCTCTTCTCAAACGAGAGAAGGTCTCGTAATCTAATGCCTTCGTGAAGATGTCAGCAAGATGATTGACTGTTCCTATATGCTCAAGGCCAATTATCTTCCTCTCAACCAAATCTCGAATAAAGTGGTACCTTATGTCAATGTGTTTGATTCGAGAAAGTTGGACCAGATTTTTCGAGATATCAATGGCACTGGAATTATCACAGAGCACGGTTAATATTCTTCTATGTATACCGAAGTCCTCTATCATTTGGTTCATCCACAATAACTGTGTACAAGCACTCCAGCTACAATATACTCTGCGTTAGCTGTAGAAAGAGAAATGCAATTCTGTTTTTTGCTATACCAAGATATAAGATTCTTAGCATATTTGGACTCAGAAATAAAAATACCATCAGACATTGGATTCTTACCTTCCACGCTCATCTCGAATGTATCAGACATTGTCGAAAAAAACTCACTTACCATCGATACAATACGAGTGACTGGAGAAAACGTCTTATCTGGATCTGAGTCTGATTTTGGATCAGTTTTAGTCGATGTTGGGATTGATGTTGAGTTCCCAAAACCAACATCACCAATTTCTTCAATTTCAACACCTGCATCTTTAACTTGGTAGCAGTTGTCTGATGTCCTCTGACCAATAAGAATACATGTATTGCCCTCGTCATAAACTTCACACTTTTCATGAGTGAACATGACATTAAAACCACCATCGCACAGTTGGCTGATGCTTATCAAGTTCGCAGTTAAGACTTCAACAAGTAACACGTTCTCGAGTTTCGCAATACCAGGGACATGAAGAGTTCCTTGGCCAATGATTTGGCCATTTGCACCTCCACCATACTTCACCTTTTCTTCATGAAATTTGTCAATATTCGAGAGGAGATCTTTTGAGCCGGTCATGTGCTTAGAGCATCCACTGTCGAAGTACCAGGCTCCAGGGGCGTGTGATTTCAGGGAGGTACAGATCATGTTGCACTTAATATCAGTTTTCTTGACCCAAACCTGTTTGAACCTGGTGTTGGTATTGATGTTGGTATGACGGAAACCAACATTGGATTCAGCAGTCAGCTTCGAACTTTTAAAATGAGTTTGCTTGCCAACAAGATTCCAGCAGTATGGTCGTATGTGATCTGATTCACCACAGTGATGACACACGTATTGTCTTCTTCTCCTCTTGTGGCGTTTGGTCGACTTCACCTTTTGACTTGAAATTGGCTTTTGAACATGCTTGTATCCAATCCCGTATTTTGAACAATTCGGGATACTCGATTCCAAAATCTCATCCACCTTGGCCTTGCCTTTGTTGAGATTTGAGATGGTTCCTTGAACCTTTGTCAACTCGGTTTTTACCTTTTCTAACTCAGCATCCTTCTTGGTGAGCGACGTTTCCAAGCGGACAATTATGTCAAGATGATCATCCTTTTCTTTGGTTAGCTTCTCTACTTCTTTTCCGAGCTCTTTGGCCTTGAGTACCTGTTTAATCCAACTGACAAACAATTTCTGGTGGTCAACACTCAGCTGCTCGTATTTCTCATAATAATCAGTGGTCTCGGCATTCAGGCACATGATGTTGTCTGCAAGCAAACCAACATGGACATCGTCGTCCCATACAATATGGGTAAATAAGGATGGATCAGGTTCAGTTGACTCGAAATCATTGACATCCTCTGTAGCAACCATGCTCTTCTTTCTCGGAGTATCCATAGTACCTAGACAAATAAGGATCAGTACTTAAAAGGTTAAGTAACCTGCTCTGATACCAATTGTAAAATTAGAAGGTCTATGGATATAAGAATAGTTCTCAAATTCACGATTTTGTTAGTCAATGTTAAACAACATTGATTAGCAATATCGACCAGAGTAAAATAAATATATGCAGCGGAATTAAAATACGAGAACACGAGATAACAAACTCAGTTCACAAGTAACTTGGGTGTACAAACTCGAAAACTATATTACTTTCTTATTCACGTTCAATACAAAAATATAAAGTAATATATGAAAACTAAATATCAATAAACTTGATACTAAATACTTGTTGCCGGAATGGCAAGATTTTCTCCGTTGGTCACGCAACTTCGAAGAGCTTGTTAATCACGATTAATGGCTCCAAGTAGTTCTTCGTGTTCTTCCTTGCTTTGCCGTGCGTCTTGCGTCGTCCTTCTCTCAAAATCCCGTGCTTAAAATTCGTCAATGCAAGCTTTAGAATTCTTTGTCTTAAATAGACAATCCTACAATCCTAAACTTGGTAAATACCTAAAAACAAATCCTAATCATAATCTAGGAATAATTAAAGTCTTGTACATAAATTATGAAATACAATATATTCCTAAATCTAGTTTCCTAATATATTTTGGGCCTAAGAAAGGCAAATAACACAATAATGAATTATTCCCAAGAATAAAATCCTTAACACACACGGACCACCTCAATCGGACCAGTCAATTCAGACCAATTGCCCAAGACCCAGGCCCAGAGCCCAGGACCCAGGACCAAGGTTCGGGACCGGGCTCGAATCCGCTCGCCTCCGCCATCAGCTTCGCCGAAGGCGAATGGGCGAACCCAAGTCCAAGAGCCCGCGTGAGCTTTGTTTACACAAAGCCCACAACACTCTCTGACCCACTTGATGTACACTAAAAAAATGTAATCAATTTTAAACTCCCTTCCACATTAACTAACATTAAATGTGGGATAAACGAAATTGCACTTAAGCAATCGTTCAACTTCCAAGGATCATTTCTCACTCACCAATAAATGGATTTGAGAAATTCAAAAGGTTATAATTATCTACACGACACGTAGAACGAGCCTATACAATTCGTTAACACGAAATTTCGTTGTACAACGAGCCTATAAAATTCGTTAATTAGAATAAATCTAACTTACAACAATCCCCCACATGAGTGAGAAACTCCAAAAAATGAAAAATATTATGCAATTATTATGAACTGTACTGAGCGAATTGAAAGCTCATCCCTTTTTAAATAATATTTTTCAGGTTATGTGAAATCGGAGCGGAAGTGTGGTGGTGACGACGATAGTAAAACCAAGAATTAAAGTCATGAGATTTTATTTATATTTCAACTTGATCAATTAGACGTATTTGAATTTATTATTTCTTTAAAGATTAAATTGAATATTAGATTTACTTGAACACTATTTATGAAGCTCCATTATTGTTATTATTATTATTAATATTATTATTATTAGTTTTTATTAAAATCAAATGATATTAGATTTATTTACTTTCATTGAAAAGATATTAGCTGGCTTTATTTCAATTGAATGTTTATTTTAAAATTAACTGAAAATAATTTTAAAAAGTAACGTCCCTCATATTACTTTTATGAAAATATAGTTGCTTCCGTTATGAAAAATTGGGATGTTACACCGTGTCCACCTGATCAACATAACTCTTGCTCGAAAAAGCAGGTTGCTCATAAAGCGCAATGTCAGTTGAATGGGAGCAGTAGAAGATGGTTCGAAACCCAAAGGGGGAACCGGGGCCGGGGGTGGTATAGGGCCCAGGAGTCCGGGAGTGGGAGATGGGTCGGGACCCGAGGGAGGAGCCGAAGAGGATGGAGGCCCCATGTCAACCTCGGTCTGTAACGCGCTAAAAGCGTTAGAGGTCATCAAATGCCTTTCAATTTATTTATTTTTCTGTGATTTGAATGAATTAATGATTTTGTTGGTTAATTTTGCTTTATTGTTTATGTATTAATTATGGAACTATAATAATTTAGGTCAAACCAGATACAAAAATGGTATAGTAACCTGTTCTGAATAACCAATTTTCTTGAAGGTATATTATTGAAATCTGTTCTAAATAATTCTCTAGAAGGTAATTAAAAAGCATCTGTTCGAGAAGTCTTGATCTAAAATGTATAATTCTAATATTTGTTCTAAAATAATGACTTTCTAGAATGTATAATTTTAATATCCGTTTTTAAATATGACATTTTAGAACGTATGATTCTAATAACCATTCTAAATAAGACCGTCTAAAACGTATAATTCCAATATCCGTTTTAAAATAATGACTTTGTAGAAAGTATAATTCTAATATCAGTTCTAAAATATGACATTGTAAAACGTATATTCTAATATCTGTTCCAACAATTCTGAAATAATTACTTTTTAGAATGTATTAGTTACAAGCGCCACCAAAAATTGAAGCGGGTGGCACTTCTTAGCTATGAAGCGCCACAAAAAACAGAAGCGGATTGCACTTCTTAGCTATGAAGCGCCGGGTGATGTTTGTTGACTATGAAGCGCCACCAATAATACTGAGTATTAACATCGATTTCTTGGGGAACTAATGTCGTTGACATAAAGAATAACATCGACTTGATTATAATCCTTGTAAATTTCAAAATAATAATTTTAAAAAAGAAAGAATTAAATGTCTACATATTTTACCCATCCCCATCCCAACCTAGAGAATAAACTAGAGAACAAGACAATTGAGATATTTTCATCACGAAACAAATAGCAAAACCAAATATGAAAAAAATACCAAAAAGACTGCAAAACTTCAAGAATTTCAGTCAAAAAGAAATATGAAAGTTGGGTACAATAATATAGTTGCTAAAAATCTCTCAAGTCACTAACGTTGCTTTAAATGAAAACAACAATCTCAAAATGCAAAATTTCAAGAATTTCAGTAAAAAAGAAATATGAAAGTTGGGTACAATAATATAGTTGCTAAAATCTCTAAAGTCACTAACGTTGCTTTAAATGAAAACAACAATCTCGAAACGACAGATAATACTGATAACAAAATTCAATAAATTTAACTCTCGGTCTGCTCCCTCAGCCTTCTAATGGCGCTCCTCACTGGCAGTGCTGTGACATACAAATAATGCAAATTTAGAAAATTAAACGATATGTTTAATTAATGAAAACTCATTAATGAATGTTAAAGCAAATGTTAGTAAAGAATATGTTTCAGCACTTCACAAAACTTCAATAAATAAATGATCAACAAAACCAAGGCAATGTTTGCTACTGATTTTTTTTCTATCTAAAATTATCAAGAAAATTATATTTCTTCCAAAAAAACAAATCAACTAATATCACTACCCAAAAAACTGTAAGAAATCCCATGGTTAGTTGCCACGCGGACAGTTCCTATTTTCTTACTTTCAGCAAATTCTACAAGCGTAAATGAAAAAAAAACTAAAATGCATGATCACATTTCACAAACCTTGATTTTTGCCGACATTAGCTTGAACCGGTCAAAATCATTGAGGGAGGCCCTTCTCTTCTGAACAATAAAGCCGTGTATGGAATCGTTTTCGTTTCTCATTTCTCTTTCTAACTATTTCGAAAATTAGAATCATGTTTGTTTACGATTTTTCATTGGAAATTACCTTTTTTCAATTTTCATTTCACATTAAAATATTTCAACTTTACCAACCACATCCAACCTTTAAAGTTGTAGAACCCACCACTACCACCAAAATCTATTTTAAATATTATTATTTTTAAATTATATCTATGTAATAGGACCCACCAATTATAATCTTATTAATATTATATTATATATTCAAATTAAAATATTAAAAATGAACCCCACAACTAACAACTTTCAATTTATTATATAATAAAAGATCTATTACAAAAATACTCATCTAAACATAATCTCAATTTTCACACGAAAATCAATAAATTTTCATTTATCACTTTTCCCACTAGAAATTGGAAACTGAGATAGAAACACATCCATATATCACCTAAGCTTCCTGCCCCATGAACTCTTTTCCCATCTTCCCTTAACATCGGGCATAAAAATCATAACATTTCAAAATCAATTTCAAATGCAGTCAAAACGGTGTAGGATTTTCAAGATATAAACACGAACCTGCAGCCTTCACTGCAGCAATAAGAGTTTTCTTCTTGGGGACCCTTTTCATGTCAATCTTGATGTTTGTAAGAGAAAGCCTCTTGAAGTTCATCTGGCTACTTACCATGTCATATTGAATCAGCAAACAATAATTACATCAGATGACCACAAACATAAATAACCACACATTTAAAATCATTTCGTAAGTAGCTGGTCCGATCAAGAAATGCAAGAACACCAACACAAGTCAAGCCAAGTGGATACTATTTAATCATTTTCAAGATTATTCAGAAAAAGGGACCATATCACAAAGTTTGAAAGTTGTAAACTTAATAGCATTTGTGGTTATTAAGATTATTGATCAAAAATTACCATAAAATCTTGAATATATGCAATAAAATAATAAACATTCACGGTTCACAAATACCAGAGTAAATGAAAATTCATGGCTTGCAACAATGGAAATGAGAAGATCAACAATAAAATAATTTTTTTATAGAAAACAAAGAGCCTAAAATCAATATTAAGCACAGAAACTTTGAATAAAAGTTGTTTAAGACAAATGTAAAACTATTGAAAGCTTTGTGGAATTTAATTGCAGCAAATTACATGAGGAAAAATGCTACTCCCTCCATTCCAAAAATATAGTCTACTATTCTATTTTTGTCTAAACCACAAATATAGTCCAGTTATCATATTTAACATATCATTAATTTTTTATTTCTACACATACCCTTAATTAATATTTTTTAAATACTGGTTTTCTACCTCGTAAATTGAAGATTGATGATTATAATGCAAAATCTTACTATTCCAATAACAAATATACTAATTCCAACACTGATTTTCATGAGTATTAATTGACATTAATAAATTTGAGAAGGGCATAATAAGAAAACACTAACTAAATTAATGACTTAACTATATAACCTACCAATATCTTAATCTGTGTGAAATCAACCGTAGGACAATCAAATTAGGACGGAGGGAGTATAAATTTATCAATTATCACTGTAACAATAAAATGCTACTGAAAAATGTTATTCCCGCCTCCTCCATTCATCGTCGTGCTCATTGTAACTGTCGATATATGTCGTTTATATGTAGATATATATGCAATGACACATGATGATTAAAAAAAATCATGTTATTGGCTCTAATGAATAACTCAAAATCAAAACAACAACCTTAATACCTTTTTTTTTCTTTTTTATAATAAACTTTACCTTGGACTGAATTGCAACTTCCAAAACCTTGTTGTCTGCATATTCAAATGGACCTGCCGCATGGACAACAAGGTCCACATCTGCAATTTATTATCGGGAAAATTGTCAAATAATACTTCAGGTGAAAGTCCATTTGTCAATTAATCATGCATCCAATTTTAAGTCAAATAATATCTACTTTTTGTCAAATAGTCCAAAATTGTGATATGAATATAACATAATATCCTTAATATTAAAATAACTAATAATAATAATAATAATAATAATAATAATAATAATAATAATAATAATAATAATAATAATAATAATATATTGGGGGCCACCTGCTGCCGCCACCGGCCGCCAGAAGATTTTTGGGAGAGTTTTTTTTTTTTTTGCCCAACAAATATAAAGTTAGCCGTCGGAATTTTTTTCCAGTCACATTTTCTTTTCCTGATCGTCTGATATTTTTCGACTGCCGGAATTTATTTTCGGCATTTTTTTTTTTTTTGTCCCGAATTTCTTACTGTATGTTTGAATTCCTTAGACATGTAGTCAGTGCAGTCAGTTTTTTTTTTCAACCCATATATTTTTCTTACTATATGTCTGGATTTTTTACTATATGTATGTATTTCTTACTATATGTGCAAACATTTCTTACTACATGTCCAAACATTTTTTACTTAATGTCCAAAAAATAATTTCGGTCACCGAAAATATTTCTTACTATATGTTCGAATTTCTTACTATATGTAATAATTTTTTTTTAATGTCCAACAATTCATACTTGATGACAAAAAGTATTTTATTTAATTGGCAAAAGTTTCTCTGCTTTGATGCGCAAATGTTGTTATGTATTTTTTTACTTATTACACACTTTTTTTTTTACTTATTATACACTTTTGTTTTGCCAAAAAAAAATAGAAAAAAAATTTATTGCTTAATAGCAAATTATTATTATGTATTTTCTTATTTAATATAAATTATATATTATTTTATAGTGAAATTTCATACTTTTTTTTAATAAGTTGGGTCAAGTGGTTGGAAAGTAGAAGATAAATCTCAAATAACTTGAGAGGTCTAGGGTTCGAACCCTTGTCAACACCCTTATAAAGGGTGAGTGATACCACTTGAGCTACAAGCTCTTGGTAGTGAAATTTCATACTTTATGTTGAAAAGATTAATAAAATTTTTATATCCTTTAAAGTAAGAAAGTTTGTTATTTTATATTCGAAAAAGTAGGAAAAATTCTTATTTTATAGTGAAATCTTTTACTTTATTTTATAAAATAAAGATATTTTTAATTTATGTTCAAAAAAAAATCTTACTTTATATCGAAAATCTCATATTTTATGTATGAGAAAGTAAGAAAACTTCTTATTAAAAATTTCTTACTTTATAGTTAGATTTCTAACTTTATATTTGTTGGGGAAAAAAAAAACTCTCCGGAAAATTTTCCGGCGGCCGGACAGCAGCGGCGGGAGGTGGTGGTGTATTGTTTATTGATATTATTATTATTACGGGTGGTTGGATTATTTGATATTTTGTATAATTAGTCATAGTATTTGACAAAAATATTTTTTCCTATATAGTATTTGGCAGTTGCCCCTTTATTATCAGATATCAATCGAAGACCCTATTCAAGATTTGTAATTGAAGGAAAAGTTTTCGAGTATGAAGTATACATCATCCCAATCGAATTGATCCAATCCTCCTTCTCATTCTCCGAATAGACGATGAAGTACATTGTCTAGGTCCGAGTCGACAACTCGAACGCGTATTGGTGATGGAGCACATCGTCTGCGCCCTTGACAGTGAGGCAATTGGCAACCGGGATGATGCCACGTGGCCTAGAGGCGCGGGTGACCATCGATTCCTTGAACCAGAAGACCTTGCCCTGCTTCAGAATGAACCAGCGTCGGCGCCAGGTATTGATGCACTCGCCTTGCTTCGTGAGCCAGCCGGCGCGCTCAAGGGGTCCCCAAAACTCCACGTCGCCATAATCATCGGTACCGGCTTGGACCGAGCCCATCGCGGCTCGCCATGGACTGGTGAATTTGGCGGAGGGATCGATGAAGGAGAGAGAGAGCTCCCCTCTAGGGTTTACAGTTAAATTTTCTTGGAAGTATAAGTGGGGCTTTCTATTAAAAACCGACACCAAAACTGCCAGAATTTATTGGTGGCACTTATCTAATTAAGAGTCACCCGGTCGTAATATTAGTGGCGCTTTCTTAGTAAACGGTGCTTGCAATTTATTAGTGGCGCTTCCTTACAAAACTGCCACCAATTTTATTTAAAAATCGACACCAAAAGGCCATCACTTATTGGTGGCGCTTAGATAAAGAAGCGCCACCCGATCACAAAGTATTGGTGGCGCTTCCTAGTAAACCGCCACCATTTTTATTTATTAGAGTCATTTTTTAATGCAACTGCCTCTTTTACTATTATTGGTGTCGGTTGGTAATCAATAAGCGCCACTCAAACGAAATTTTTAATTTTTTATATTTTTATAAGTGGCGATTCATTGCTAATAAGTGTCACCTTTTCATATTTTGCATTGGTTCGTCTTTAAAGCGTCGCTTATGAATCAACTCTAATTTAGTTTTTTTCACTAGTATTTTACTACTCGAATGATTGTAACACCATCTTATTCTTCGTTGCCCTTTCAGTTTTTTATGTCGACAATAGTGATCGTGACATATGTAATGTCAATTAACAAAAGTTAAGAACAATCTCTCTCATGTTGAACTTTTATTGGATAAATCGATTTTCTGTCATAACCAACTATATCAAGAGTGACCATCGTAAATGTTTAAAAATCTTGATTTATGATGATGAAAATAAATGTACTAGAAAAAAAAATACAAATGTTGTTTAGAAAATAAATTTCGTTCAATAATCTTTTTATGAACTAAGTTAAACATTTTTTAATACTATTTGATTTTTGAAAAATATTTAGGATATATATTTATATAATCAATAATTCAATTATTCTAAGTGATTCAAAAGCAATAATATTCAGTTATTTCATAATATTACACTTTGAAATAATTGTCCGTCAGGAGGGATAAACTAGTTAATACTAATAACCATGAAATGGGCTTCAAAAATAATAATTCAAGAAGAATATAAACACACTCAATTATATATAACATCTTAATGCTATAATAAAATTAATACTAACAACATATAAAATAATTAATTATATTATCAAAGCTCATTAAACGCCCTATCTAATTTAGCTTAATTAAATTTATTATATTTGCATGGGGCTTTTTACGATATGAATATTTATTAAAAAAATATATTTAACAAAAAATGTGATAATTCAACAAAAAATATGATAACTAGTAAATATATAAAACGTTTGAGATTTAAAATCTTATAAGAATTTTTATAATTAACTTTCTATGTTGTGTTGTTAAAAATCAGTTCTTTTATAGGAAATAATTACGGTGTCGTAAAGGCACCATACTCCAACCTCCGTGTATTTATATTTATCCATTTATCAATATTTATAATCATTATTTATTAAATAATTGTAATTAAGTGAAAAATGGTGTCCTAACCTGACTGTACAAATTCCATTTGTTATAACTAGTTAATAAAACTTCTAACATTATTCTAGTTTTGGAACATATTTTAGTTTTTATACACATTTGCCTGGGTATGTTTAGATTGTTTTACTTTTTGAGACAAATTGTAAAAAAAAAAGGTTCTTCTTTAAATATTTATTATAAACTTAAAATAATTTCAAATTTTATAAAATAATTTTTAATTAATAAATTTCTGGTTTATGTTTGAATTCTATATTTTAAAGAAAATCGCATATTTAATCAAATATTATAAGATATTTTCTTTTGAATTGTATATTTTGAATAATTTTTTCTTACGTACCGTAACATTTCTCGATTTTAAAAGTAAATCTTTATATATATCCATATCAATATTGATTATGCCAAACAAAAGAAAAGGATTTGTCAAAGTAATCAATTATCATCAAAAATTGAAAAATTCGTGGTAAAAAAACTCGGCAATAATAAAATAAAATTAATATTCTTTATAAATTAATGAATAAATTCTAAATTTACCATTATTATATATATATAATGCTATTAAAATGACACCAACCCTTTATAAACAGAGTATATTGCAATTTTGACAAATGTACCAACTTTCAACGGCACCGCTTCCAATGTAAAATATTTCAACACTTACGTGGACTTGTAAGAATATAGACCGGCATCAACTATTCCTTGACATCGGTGCTATTGCTTTTTTCTTTTCTTGGCTTTTGGGCGATGCTGCCCGTTTGTTTGTTTTTTTTCTTTTCTTTTTTTTTCCCTCCCTTTTTATAATATTGTTAACAAATTATGATCAAGGCTCAAGTGATACTGATGAGATAACGGAGTAAAGTAAAAATGAAGACAACCTAATAATTATAAGGCGGGATTTACCCTTTATTATATCCTCATTTTTTATTACTATATTAAGAAGTACTAGTATTCATGCTTGACAATGAGTACACCAAGAACTGCTCTATTCTTTCTTATTGAAAAGTTACGTGATACAGTACCAAATCACGCTCCTCCTCCTCCAGTGAACATGACTGATATAACACTCCTCACCTTATGTTTATTGGAAACCCACTGCAAATACCCTTGTGAATATGTATCATTAGTGGTCATCTTGCCGCAGCGGCTAAATGTCACTCTGTATGTTGCTTTCTGGCCCACCCTCCAAAACCACAACTGACGAGGCTTGACATTGATTCTCACCCCTTTCGGTGCGACGACCCTCACGAAATAATACGAAAATGGCTCACCAACATTTGTCACCGTCCTCGTGAATGTTTGAGATGGTCCGAGCGAAACCGAAAACGTCGGGTAGTTTAGCTGTCCTTGAGAAATTCCGAACGTGCAATTGACTGGTTTACGCACAATCTTCCCAACTTGTTCATCCGTGTAGCCTAAGCCGCATATGTAAAGAATATAATCATCGGATTCCAGATCGTAAACTAGACCAGGATCCGCTGCCTTAGACGGGTCAACATGCCCAGCGCCCGTCGCAAAAACGTCTGCCGGAGTGTGCTTTTCGTCCAGGATCGCTGTTTTTCCAGCATTCAGGAGACCAGCTGTGGTCATAATGGCTGATTTTATAGCTGCCGGGGACCAATTCGGGTGAGCGCTTTTGAGCAGAGCTGCCACGCCGGCCAGGTGGGGGGTCGACATCGACGTGCCTGACATGATATCAAATGTCAGCTTCGAGTCTGTGTTGGTATCGAAATGAAACGGCGACGCGGCAAGAATGTTCATGCCTGGCCCCATGATGTCTGGTTTCAGGATCCCTGGAGTCTGCAAGCTGGGTCCCCTGGAAGAGAATGAAGTAACAGTCGGAGCCAATGGATCTCCGATTACTGTGCCGCCGAACAAGATTGTTGCCGTTGGTGAGTCTGTCGAGTTGATGTAGGCTTTTATTTTCTGGCCAGCCATATACGACACTTCGGTGGCTGGAAGAAAATGAGGATTTGCGTGAATGGTAAAGGCGAATTGTTCTCGGTTTGCCAGGATCGCTGCGGCCCCACCAGCTTCGTTCACTTCCCAGCCTTGATCCACGTGAGAGATGTCTTTCGATCCGTCACACAAAACCACCTTCCCCTCGACATCGAATAACGACGTGTTACCAGCGCAGGATGCACGGTAGACGAGGGGCAGCATCGTTCCATCTGGGAAGTCCTTTTGTTGGTAAACAGACTCGCCATCAAATTCTTGCGCGTCTCCAAGTTTCGCTGTGGCCCTAAGGCTTCTGTCGATCGTGCTTGCACCGACGGTCAAAATCCAAGCCGCCTCGTTACGGATTGACTTCTTGAAAGGGCCTTTGTTCCCACCTGAGCAACTTACAAATATTCCTTTCTTAACCGCTGCAAATGTTGCTATTGCTAAGTGGTCATCGTGAAATGGAATCGATTCATGACTAAGGGACATAGAAATCACGTCTACTCCGTCCTCAATGGCAGCGTCGAGACCAGCTAGTACGTTAATATCGGAACAACCTGATTTGGTACAAACTTTGTAAATTGCCAAGTGGGCTCGGGGTGCCATTCCGACCGCCGTCCCGCACGCACTGCCGAAATAACAGGCATTCTCGACAAACGCACCGGCAGCCGTACTGGCCGTGTGGGTCCCGTGTCCTTTTTGGTCTACCACTGTCTCTTCATCCAGTATTGATGCGGCACTACTGACGGCCCGGTTAAAGAGTCGCGCACCAATGAGTTTGTTGTTACAATCTGTTTTATTAGGAAATTCGCATTTCCCCTTCCATTTGGCAGGGGGAGGCAGCATGTTTGCGCCGCTAAATGAAGGGTGGCTCGGGAAAACTCCGTAATCAATAACTCCGATGATGACACCCTTGCCTTCATTTGATTGGTTCCATAATCCCGTTCCTTGGTGCAACCCAAGGAAAGTAGGAGAATGGGTTGTCGAGGGTTGGTACATCGTCTCGGGATGAGCCGAGATAAAACCGTCTTTCTCCTTCATGGATTCGACTTCTGCAGCAGTTAGTCTTGCTGCGAAGCCACTTATTACATGTTTGTACGAGTAGAGCAACGAGTCCTTATTCGTTGTGACAGGTAGAAATGAGTTATGGTAATTTGTCGTGTGAATATTGCTGTCCAGTTGTTTCACGTGTATTATGTATGATTTCACTTCATTACTTGTTTGGGCTAGCACTGAGAAGAGAGAAAAGAAGGATATAAGAGCGTATAATAATTTATGAAGAGCCATGATTGATTGTAGCTATGGTTTTGGTTGTAGTGTGTGCATCTTTAACTTGTCGAGTGTATGTATTTATAGGAAGCTGGGAGAATAGAAAATGATGAAAAGAGCTACGTCAGTCTAGGTTGGATTTTTTTTTTTTTAAATTCTATCGGTGTTTTATCTCTTATTCCCAAAAGTTTTATATCACTCTGCCACATTTTGGTATTTGGTTCTTGACTTGAGGTTTATTATGGAAAGCTCGTTCGTTCGATCGATCTCTGTCTAACATAAAGAACAAAGCTTGATTTATTTATTTATTATTATTATTATTATTATTATTATTTTATTTTATATTTTTGTTTACGTTCAGTAGAATTAATGTAAAACTTGTGTGAGCTTGACTTGATTTATACAAAAGAAAAGATATACAAAATATCCAAGTTTACTCGAGCTTGATTGGCATCATATACAAGTGCGGATCCAGAATTGTTAGTTTGGGAAGATCGCGTATTAAAAGACAAAAATAATTTGATAAAATGACGAGAATCGACTCGTGTATATTAAAGGAAAAAAACATATATTTTTAACATTTTTGGTGTTACGATAAATTAGAGAAAATATGAAATAACAAATAAGAAGGCAAAGAAAATATGAAAGAAAAATATAGGTGAGGAAAAAGAGAGTAATTAATGATACTTTTTTAGTTTTATATTGTTATTTTTTAAGATAAATAACGAGAGAGAAAATAAAAAGAAAGAGAGAGTGGTGATGTTTTTAATTATATATTTTTTATTTTAAATTTAGTTAATGAGAAAGAAGAAAATAAAAGGAAATGAAAAGGAAGAATAAAAAATATATGAATTAGAAAGAAATAAGAACACTAGAAAGAAACAAATGAGAAAGAGGAAATTAAAAAAAAGGATAAAAATATAAAAAAACAAGAGATAAAGAGAAAGAAAAAAGAAGGAAACTAATGATAAAGAGAAATATAAAAATAAAGATAAAAAATATAGAAAAACAAGAGAAAGAAAAAAGGAGGGAAAATGGGCAAGAGTAAGAGTTGAACCATGAATCATTTAAAAAGAGATTAGGCATACTAACCACTAGACCAAGTTATAAATTTGTAAGTTTTGGGATGTATATATAACTATAAATAACAAAAAACCATAAATAATATTAGGGTTTTTGATTTTTTTTGGGGGGTCCATGGCCCCCTCAAGCTTATATATAAATCCGCCCCTGCTCATATGCTATTTGAGAAAATATTTTTATTAGTTTTTCTTAGGAGGAGAAAAGCTTTGTTAAGCTTAACTCGTTTAAAATAAATTATAAAATTCTAAGATGTAAATCATTAGGGAGGATTTTCAAATTTTTTTTAAATAAAGGTTCACTTGCTAATTAGTTAATAAACTTAATTTGAAGTTAAATAGTCTCTCATTTTGAAAAATAATTTAAAGTTGTGATATAAAAATACCACAATACAATTGCTATGAAAAAAGAGAATAAAAATAAATAATAATAATAATAATAATAATAATTTCTTTGGGCGGCAGGTTCAAACAATTACACCCAAATGCTCCCCGGGTGGCTACCATTGCCCGCTCACCACCTGACCGAAAATCTTGCTCGTTTTCTTTACAATTTTTTTTGGACCAAAGACTTTTACTATACCAAAAAAAATTTTACTTGATGAGAAAAGTTATTTACATGATTGCAAAAATTTCTGACTTGAAATGCAAATGTTGTTATGTACTTCCTTCGATTCTCAATAAGTGACGTTTTGTCTTAACTTTTTTTTTTAAATATCATTTAAAATATATTTCATATTTTCTGTCTATATTATCCATATCACAATTCTAATAAATCTTTTATTTATAAACTTACCAAAAAATAAGTAATAAATAAAAAGTAATTTTGAGAGAGAGATAAACAAGAGATTATTTTTGAAAAGATAATTATAAATACTTAAGAGACTCATTGGTAACTTAGTCAGATTATATAACTTTTAATTCTCTCATCTGAAACCAGTACGTCAATTATTAAGAAACAGATGGAGTGTTTCTTATTAACCACATCTTTTCTGCAAAAATAAGAAAAATCTTAGTTGATAGCAAATTATTGTTATGTATTTTTTTACTTAATAAGACAATAGATAATTTCTTATTTTATATTGAAATCTCTTAATTTAAGGTAAGAATTATTTTTACTTTATGTCCAGAGTAGTTATAAAACCTCTTACTTAATGTTCTTAATATATAATAAAATTTCTTACTTTATGTTCGAAAAAGTAATAATTTACTTTTTTACTTTATGTGTGAAAAATAAGAAAATTTCTTACTTAATATTCAAAAATTTCTTACTTTATATATGCAAATGTAAGAATTTTTTTTACTTATATTCTTAAAAGTATTAGACATCCTTACTTTATGTACAAAAAAGTAAGAAGATTTCTTACTATACAGGTGAAATCTCCCTATGTTTTTTGTCAATAAAAGTAAAAAAGAAAATCTTGCCGAATTTTGTAATTAAAAGGCAAAGCAGTTAAAGTTGATGGATGTTGTTAAAATTAGTTTTTATATCTCCCCTATATAATAATGCAGAATTTTCCTATTCTACGTGTCTGTTTCTCATGCTTCATTAGCTTTGGAAAAAATTCTAGTGTTTCGATGTCATTCGAGCCTAATATTTACTTAATTTAGTATTTTCCTTTTATTACATTTTACCTAATTTAATACTTTCCTAATATTATATTTTGGCTAATTCAATATATTTATTTTATTACATGTTACCTAATTTAATGTTTTCTTTAACATATTTTTACCTAATTTAATATCTTACTTTTATTCTTCTAATATCTCACATATATATTAAACAAAATGATTTCTATCTTACGTGTTTGCTTAGAAAGTTTCGGGTTGACGTGTAATTTTCTGGTGGTTCAGTTGCTTACCTTGCGAATTTAAGAGGTTTGGAGACGTAATAAAATATAAGAATTCTAATATCTACACAAGTTATTATATTTTCCAAACTTATTTTTTTTCTTTTTTTATATTTACCTAATTTGATAAAAAAAAATTATTATATTTTTCTAATTCAATATTTCCTTTTATTGTTCTAATATAAATAAATAAAAAGTCATATATAATTAAAAAATTAGTTATTTTAATTAAAAGATAAATTACTTATAAGATAATATTAATTATAAAAATTTAATTATTTATTGATAATCTCAATAAGTTTATTTCTATTAAAAGTCAAAGTATTTTTATTCCTAGGATTTCAAATATATAATATAAATAAATTATGATTTATTTAAAATAATGTAAGCGTGTAACTAATTTATTAACAATTACGATCTAAACATAAGAAATATAAATTCTAATAATAATAATTAATAATATTAATTAGACACCGGTAAGATACAACACGGGTTTGAAATATGATATCTTATTAATTTTTATAAGTATGTAATTAAAAGTTATTATAAAATTAAATCTAAACATTAAAACATAAAAATATTTAATATTAATTAATTAATAAAAATTAGACACGAGTTGAGCGTGTGACAAATTTTGAATTTATTTAAGTATATAAATAAAAAATTATTAACGAATTTAATCTAAATATTAAAATAAAGAATTATTTAACAATAAGAATAATATTTAATAAATAGTAACAAGAAATCGGTACAAAACACGAGTTGAAGATATAATATCTTTTAAAAAATTTAATTTTAAATTTCAAAACTCTATAATAAATAAAAACATTTTTATATTTATCCTTTTAATAAATCACGTCTAACACACGATATTAATTCAGTGAAAAATAACTTAAAAACTTATAGAGATTATGAGAGTGTACTTTTTTACTTTGTGCTATCTTTCTAGAAACGAACCTTCCGGAAGTAAATTCCCGCCCGTTGACTTCAGTCCGCTTGGACAGAAATTTCAATCGGTCTATTGTACGATGATTATTTGATTGTTTAATCAAAGATTCATATCAATTTTATATATTAAGACATGATTGAATACTTAAAATTTAACAATCAAATTCATAATTTGTCTCATTCTCACTGATTCCCCAAATCCTAAGCGCCCCCTAAATAATAATCTTGCATACAATTCTATTGAGTCAAGATTCCTATTATTTTATTTTCTTTATGAAATAAGTATTTACCATATAACATAATTTCTCAAAAAAATATTCTCTCCGTTTTAAGATAAATGTCATTTTAAAAATTCAATTTTATTACAAATTAAGTGTTGTTTTAAAACTTTTTACCACTTTATTCTAGTATTATCCTCGTTTATTTTAAAAAATATAAACAAGTTTATGGTAATAAAATAACTAAAGTAAAAGAAGGAAATGAATTAAATGGGAATATTATTAATTGATTGAGGGTATGTTGGTCAAATATTATGTTTTTTAATTTTAAATCAAAACTCTAAAATGACACTTATTAAAAAAAGGAGGGAGTAATAATTTTCATATTAAGATCATGTTTGGTTGAGTTTTTTAGAGAAGATTATAATTTTGGGCGCGGATATACACCATAAAATATTATTAGTTGACTCCAATTGATAAGAACACCTCAAAAAAAATTTAAAATACATTTATTTTTACTAAATCAACTACACAAACACCCCATTTTACCCCATATATAATATAATAATAATAATAATAATAAAAGAATAATAATAAAATAAAATTAAAACAAAAAGGAAAAGGAAAAAAAAGGAGGAGAGAAGGAAACAGTCGGAAGAAGGAAAAGGAGAAGCTCCCTCCGGGCAAGCCACTTGCAGGAGGTCGCCAACGACGTCGCGTCGCACTGCCCTGCCACCGGCGCTCGAAAGACGGCCGTCCAGTGCCGCCACAATATGGAGAAGCTCCGTAAGAGGTACCGCGTCGACCGGTCACTACCTTGAACGGCGAGATTTGGTGGGCCAACCCGACGCGGCGTGTGAGGCACTTAAAACCCAAATATCCACTCAAACTAACTTTTAGCCGAAGAAACGGCCGGAAACAAATATACCTGTCTGTCTCTGCACCACCATCTGACCAACCTTAAACCCCGGCACCACCGTGAACGCCACCCGCAACCCTCCCTCCTCCGCCGCGTCGAAAACCTCCTCCGTCACGCTTTTCATGTTGGTGATTGATGAAATTTGGTGGTTTATATGGCTCTGGAGCTCTGGGTATTAATTACCGTTCTTTATTGTGTTCTGAAGCTGGTCAGGCCCTTAGAGTTGTACATCTGAAGCTCGCTAAAAATAGTTGTGCAATTTGGCTGATTGGACACTTTTCCTTTTACAAGAAAAAGTTAAATTAGGTGCACTTCTTCTCGAACTGCGTGCTCTCTCTTTTATACTAGCGTAATACCCGTGTGAACACACGTATATATATATATAATATGTATACACACACACATTATAATATTAAGTGTATTAGGAATACATAAATTTTAAGAAAAATAAATAATAATAATTAAAAATATATTATTTAACTCTTAATAAATTACATTATTAACTCTATTTACATACCTACCACCTTTGTCATAATAGAGTTTTTTCAATCATTTTCTACTTTTACTATTGACATTGCAACATATACTGACAACTACTAAAAATTGATGACACAGAAAGAATGGAGTATTTATATGTTATATAATAAAATATCTTTTAATACTATACCAAAAGATATTGCAAAAAAATAAATATGTTATTGTGAAAAACAAAAACAAATAGAGAAGAATACAGACTTTTTTCTAAAACTATATTATTTGAAAGATTTTAATAAAAAATAAATATAAGGGTATATTAGATTTGATAAAATATATAACAAATTTATTCAAAATAAAATTATATTTTGCATATAATAAAGAAAAAATCACATATTTCAAATAAGTGTGAAAAAGAACAAAACTGAAAACATAGAGTATCTCCAAATGTGTAATATCATATTAGAATACAATTAGAGACTCATTTAAATAATATAAATATTCTGAAATGTATCATGCATTTTTGTCTTGTAAATAATAACAACAAATCAGCTAAATATATGCCCCACCTTCAAATTAGGTAGCTAACCTCTGAAACCAGAAATCAATATGTGATAAAATTTAAATAAGCAATATAATTTGGTGGAGAATATAACGGAAACAAATGCACAATGAGAATTTTTAAAAATTGAATTATGTACCATTATGAGTTCTAAAAATAAGAGTCAATTTCAATTGAACAATTATTTGATTTTTATGGAATAAACCCTAAATTACACTGAACAATTGTGCATTTTCAAGAATTTAGAAAATCTCGTCCAAAAAAAATATCACATGTACATATGAAGA